>LXGT01000122.1:0-82038 GCA_001640655.1 Endoconidiophora laricicola | reverse complement strand
GGGGGGGGGCAAAGTAATAAGTGGTATTAGTGATTGCGCTCTTGGCAGTAGCAGCGGTCTTAGTGCAACAACGACTTGACTACTAGCTAGTAGTATAGTAGCACTAGGTACTGTAATGCAGTTGGCTGGGACTGGCTGGCTAGTTGGCAAGGACAAGATTGAGACACGTCTTAGCGGGCGGCTGCTGGTACAGCAAGGAAGCTTTGATAGAAAGGATAGTCTGGGCGTACGTTCGTTTGCTTCGTAGTCAAGCAGAAAAGAAATATTTTATATATATATATATATATAAAGATATAACAGCCGGGGGCAGACTCAAACAGGCCAGTTGCAAGGTCAAGGCAATATAGTAAACACTGGCCTAGACTCTCGATCTCTAGAAGGAAATGGAAAAGAAGAGAAGAAAAGATAAAAAGATCGTGAGCGCGTGGTGTTGAGCTGTAAGTCGGACTGTTTTTTTTGGCAGATATTGGAGCTGTACTCTTAGTAGTAAGCAGATGTGTTTAATTTGTTTGGCGCGCAAATACGCCAAAGCAACAAAATGAAGGAGCTGGCAATAGGGCAGCGGCGGCAGCAAATAATGGGAGAAGGTCTGACGAGTAAAGGTGAGATGGAGGGTTTATGTGGGATTCCAAGCGAGTGAACATCAAAAATACAAGGGCGTCGATGGATTTTTTTGGTTTTCTTGATAGCCTCGGTGGCTTCACAAAGAACACACACAATTTGACGAGGAAAAACTCGATGTTTTATCAGAGACGCCGATAGTGAGGAAAAGGGTAGAAGATATTTAAGGCGTTTAGAAGACGGCTTGAGAACGCGAAAGGCTGAATAATTTTTTCAGGATATAGTACCGGAAAGAACGACAAGGCTGGCTAGGCTGGCTCGCTGAGCAGACTAGTAGTTGCAAGAAGAGGATAGTGAAGATTGCATTTTTGCCATACTTCTCCAGTTGCAGAAATTACCAGCAGGATAGAAATGGAAGAAGAAAGGAAGGAAGCAAGAACGAAAGATAAGAATGCTGGATACGGTAGTTGTCTCTTCTATTCCACAAACCCAAAAATAACATCAGTAGAGCGTATTTCCTCTTTGGGTCGTGTAGAAGCGGGTTCTTTTTTATTCCTTAGTTACTGCTTTCTTTATTGAGAACGCAAAGAAGGTTAAGGCAATTGATATTTCTAAAATGGGAGTTCTTCCCTATCGAGAGAGAAAGAGAAAGGGCAGAAAAGAGCAGTTTCTCTATTCCCCAGACGGCTAACAAGGCGGCAGACGACGGCATGAGATTTGCAAGAGATGCCAATATATAATAGATAACACTAGTAATGATAAACGTTAAAGTCAATGCAGGCCTAAATGGGATGGCTCAGCCGGTGTTTAGAAAGGTAGCAAGAAACTCCTCCCCAAGAAAAAAGAAAATGCCATAAAAAAATTATGTGATAGAACATAAGAGCTAATCTGCATAGTTGAGAAGAAGGAAAAGATGACAGACTCCAAGACAGAAATGAGCTCAGGGAGTGTGCAAGCGCCTTTATTCGTTCAGCTCGACCAAGTCCGGAGGGCAAGCAAAGCACGCAAGCGTATTTGTCTTGATTGGCTGTACCTGGGAAGTCGGTGAGAAAAGTCAAGGTCTGCTTGATGCTGCTGCAAGTGACCGGACTAGATGACAAGTCGCTAAGAGACGATGTATCTTGCAACATATATATATGTATATACATACATTGCTCTGGATAGTCTCCCCGGCCATGCAATATTCCCGGTATGATGTACGTCAAGTACCACACATGGCATTATGATATCATGGCAATGCTAGTTCTGACAAAGACGGCACCAATAAGGAAAGATGGTAGCCGTCGCAACAAGAAATTGGAAGACATGGCCAGTACGCCTCGTTAGGCCGCAAGTCTGGAATTCCTTCGTATATCTAACGAGCCAAGATACTCTATGAGGCGTAGAAGACAGGATAATAGAAGCCCAAGGCAGTATAAAGGCCTCTCTAATGGGAAACATACTGGCCTGACTTTTGTTTTGCAGGAAGAAAAAAAAAGAGTATATACACATATTCAATTTTACAACGGCAAGGAAAGGCGGTCAACGCCATGCAGGCTGACGAAAGGTCACAAAGCCACACACACACAAGTATACATATAGATCAGAGACACATTTTAGATATAGACAGGCTCTGATAAGCGCAAGCGAGATAGAGATATCAGTATCAGTATTCCAGTATAAGTAATCCAGTATATCTTGTGTGGCGGCCAGCCTGTAGAAGTACATGCTAGAGAAACAGGAAATTTACCTGCCTGGAAGAGATCGACTCCAGTCTCTCCAACAGTTCTTTGTGCTGAAGCAAATATGGCGCCAACAAAAAAAATATGTGAACAGACCTTGAGGGCTTTGACGAACCAAGGCCAGTAAAAAGTAATACATAGTTATCTACTTAGTTTAGTCATGACAAACTCCAGAATGTTCAAAAAAAAAATAATCACGAGGCTGGTTGAAATCTGGAGATCAAAACTGGTTGAAGAAATTTGCTGCTTCTAAACACCATATATAAATTGCGAGAGATAAAAGGCGGTAAAAATGCGAAGCAAAATTCAAAGTTGACTAGTTATGGAAAATCCCCAGTTTAAGTCCACATGAAAGGACGCACAAATTTCACTCAAAGTAAAAACACCTCAGAGGATTTGAAAGAAGAGAAGGGAATAAGAAAACGAGATATGATAAAAAAACAAATTAAAAAAGAGGCTGGTTGAGAGCAAAAAGCAAAGCAAGAGATAAGATAGACAGATTTTCGAGGTGATACTAATACAGTTAGTTCCATAATCGAGGCCTTGTCTACATAGTGAACTACTAGTTACAGGCTTGCCTCCAAGAAGAATCCTGGCAAACAAATCTCCAACGCTTCAGAAGCTCGCGACGATCTCGCTTTGCCCGTGACAACTGACCTGAGCCGACCTAAACCAGCCTATACAAAGTACCCTGACTATAATGAACTGAATCAATCCCAAAACTGCAAGAATCAAGACCAATCATGACCAACTGCATCCTGCTTTTGTCAATTATCTGGAGTACTACAATATTGGAGAAGACATCAAAGATCGCCATGAAGTTTGCCTTTCACACAAGGGTTTACGGATGTCAAATTAGGGTTCAATTCAAGAAATCCTTTCAGGCCCGACAGTTTGGGCCTCTATTATATAGCTTCTCTTTTATTTCCTGACCTTGGATCAGCTTGACTCCGGACTAAGATAAAAAATTGGAAGAGACGAAGCTAAGGCTAGATGCTGGCTTAGTTCAAAAACCTCTAGTGAATGAAAATCCATAGCGAGAAAGGCAATGAAGATCTATAAAGCTATCTGGCGATATTAGGCTTCAAGATGGGATAGTGCCTTGCTTAGGCTTTGACTACATATAATCAGGATTTGAATAGAAAGCCTCGTATTGTAGAGAATTTGAAGAAAAAGTAATACATTGAGGCCAGAAAGTAATATGGAAAATAAGGAAGTATGCCACCTCACGGTCTCTTGCATCATCTCCTCCTTTTCTAAGTATAATTTCGTAGATTAACAGCACCTCAGAATACTAGACTGACTCTCAGATGCAGCCTCAGCTGTGCGTTTGGATCTCTCCACGAGCTTTCCTTTTTTTCTCTTTAAACCAAGGTCAAGTAAAGCACTGAACTTTTTCAGTGTCTTTGTTTGGGGAACTACAAGCACTAAAATCAATAAGACTGCTGATACAATTTAACAAACATATATCCCTGGAAATAGATCATATAAGACGTCAACTTCTTGAAATTACACAAGACACGGGTTAGAACAAAGGACTGAATCCAACCTAAGTTGTTGCAAGGGCTATTGGGGGTTTGGAAGGACAAGGAGATTGAGGAAAGTTTACATGCCTTTGTTTTCAATGATCCATCCCCCCCCCCCCAGCTAGAATCTAGCTAGTACTACTAGGCTTAGTGAGAGCTTCATTGCTTTAAGCCGTTCTGTTACTCCTCAAGCCATATGGGTCGCCCGACCGGGTGTTACTATAGCGTTCCCGCCAAGAAGAGATTTCCAACTTGCCTCGTAATACTTTCATAGTGGATGAACATCAGGCCGCTTAATTTACACCAGAAGAAGAAACATTAAAAGGCATTAAGAACAGGAATTGGGCTAGAACATTCTGCCGCATACACTGTCCCTTTTTTTTTTTTCTCTCCATCCTTACTCATCATCACATCATTCTTCTGGCTATCTTCCTTTTTGTCGGCGAATGGACCTTTCTAGGGCTCTTTCTGACCTTTCCTTTCTCTCTATTCCAACGTTACTGGACAGCTAAGTCATTGGCAAATAGCGTGGCTCTTGCCAACCCTTGATCTTTGCTTGGTTGATCGTCCCAGTTCAACGGATACTTTGGGGATCGGGCCCCTTTCAGAATTCACATATAAACAAGGGGAATAGAGAATAAGAAAAAAAAAATGTGAATAGTTTACTTTGTCTCGTTCTGCCTTGGGCTGTAAGCAAGGAAGACCTCTTTTTTCGGGTTTCAAAGCCTTGGAAAACCATAAAAGAAAAAGAAGAGCCGGAGATATATGAAGACCAGTCAGTACTAGTTGTGTGCAAGCTCGTAAATGCGAGTCGCAAAAACAACATATAAAGTAACATCGTGAAAATTAGAAAAAGGGGGGAAGACAGGGCTTACAGAAGAAAATACAAGAAATAATGCATTCATTAGCAGACTCTGGCACAAGTTAATAATATCTGTAAGTTTTTTCTTGAGTAGCATCTACAATGCTACCTTGATCCAAACCCTCAATAACTTATGAGTCGCCCTCAAAACAGAAACAAACACGGCATTCAAAAATCCCTTTTTCTGTTTATGGACGCCCTAAGAAGAAAGTCTATCCTTTCCGTCCATTCCCGTTTTCGTACATGCAATACCAAATCAAATGGCTTAGCTAAGCATTGTGACCTTGTCCAAGTGGTTATATAGCACTCATACGATCGATGTTAGTAACCCTTATGGCACAGCAAATTCAAATTATTTCAATGCTTGTTGATTAATTCGACGACGACAAGAATAATACGGCGATATAATTCCAAGTTACAAACAAACCCCAAACGCCTTTTCAAAACGCCTAACATATAGTAAGCAAACAACCTTCTTCTCCTTATCGATACATAACCCTATGTACTAACCCACATCAGATCATCGAGTATCCGCCATCCACACGGAGTTCAGCGCCGGTGACATAACGTGCCGCGTCCGAAAGCAAGAAGTTGACGGGTCCCTCAAGATCGTCCGGATTTCCCAGGCGTTGCATCGGAGTTAGCTCGACCCACGGTTTCTGCAATTCCGGCTTCTCGGCTAGAATGACCTCGGTTCTATGTAGCCTCTGTGTTAGTAGGTTGGTGGTGTCGTTGAGGAGGGGTTAAGGGGAAGAGGCCGATGTGAGAAACTTACAAAGCAGTGCGCATATAGCCAGGCGAGATGCAGTTGACGCGGATGCCTTTGGTGGCCCATTCAACAGCCAAAGAAGCTGCCATATGGCGTACAGCGGCCTTGGAGGCATTGTATGGTCTGGAGTATCGATATTAGTAAGTCTAGAACACATAAGAGCACTTCGGAACTATAGAATAACAGTTCATCTAAGTCGCCGAATACGTTCTCTGAAACATCCCACTGAAGAGCGTGACGAAACAAGAAAGAGGAAACTTACGTCTGTAGCTGCGGTATATTAACGATGGCGCCGGACATGCTTCCGATAAAGACCATGCTACCCTTCTGTTCGTGCGCCAACATCCAGCGCGCCACCGCCGTCGCAAACAAGTACGTGCCATCGACATTGACGCCCCAGAGCTTGCGCATGCGCTCGATGGGATATTCTTCAGCTGGATAGTTTTCCACGAAGCCGGCCGACGTGACTAGTCCGTCGACCTTTCCATGCTGCAATACGACGGCATCGACACAGGCGCGCACTGACGCATCGTTAGAGACGTCTACGGCATGCACCGATATCTGTTGCTGCTGTAGTGTAGGAGGAACATTGGAGGTATTAGTAGGGTTGCTCTCGGCTGCATGAGGCACGGGAGTGGTTGAGGCGGCGTAAGGGAAGCGTTTGCGCAGAGAAGCAGCTACAGCCTCAGCTGCGGCGAGATTTAGATCGGCGATGGCGATGGAAGCACCGGAAGATACAATGGAGGCGGCCATTACGGCACCGAGACCACTGGCTGCACCGGTGACGATAACGACACGGCCGGCAAGCGTGAAACTAGAGAGCGTCGGCGAGGTGGTCGGAGTGCCTTCAACAACGGCCGCAACAGCATCGACAGGGAGAGCAGCATGAGGAGACATAGTTGGAGAGGGAGGAGAATGATATGATAAAATTGGATAGAAGTACAAGAATGAATAGGCAGAAAAAGAGAACCAATAATTAAGATAGTCGAAAATTGAGTACGCACGAATTTGCAAGTCTTCTATAAAAGAAGGAATGAATAGTGGAGGGGACACGAGGGAAAATATGAAGGAGAAAAAAGACAGAGAAGCTATAAGTTAGCACGGTTTATATACACGAAGATGTGCTGGTAAATCTGAGCGGTAAGCTGGAAGTTCTTGGTTAACTCCAATGGCAAAATAGCAACTAAAAGACCGACACGATATAACTCCTACAGCTTTGTCAACAACGATATAAAACCTTAATGATAATGCACCAAAATTCCGTTGGTAGGTTATCGTGGAAAAAGGAGAACGCAAAGGATCTTCTGACTTGCCCGCTACTTCCTAATCCAAATATTTGTCCTTTTGTCTCTTCATCTATCTCTATCTTCATCCCTCTTGTTCATGAAATCTGGCGTGATAGCGGCCTGACAAAGCTGCGTGGCTTTATTATCGTGACGGTAAAATATTACTTATTTATCTCGTATTTTTTGCTATCACATATATTATGGATATATTCGTGTGTATATACATGATATAATTCATCCAGCTTCCTGTGAGGACTAAGATTATGCTAGTAAGCAAAACTCAGCCGATGGGAAACAGAGGAAAAGTCACGATATAACACCACGCCCTGAGGTGAGATACCTGACCCTGATTTGTAGACTAAGGGTTACAGCTAAGCTACTCACTAGAACCGCATTCGTTTGGCTTTGCTTTGGCGACTCGCGGGGTGTCTTTATACTTAAGTGTACACAACAGCTAGTACGTCATACATATTAGGTGTTCTTTTTAGGCCTAGACACGTACTGAATGAGAAATAGAGATACGAAAATTTCTAACTCCTCCTGGATCTCCTTTGTGAGAAAGGCTCTTCCTTCCTTTTTTTTTATTGATTTTAGACATATATTTTCTTTTATTATTCACCTACCAACTTGACTATTTATTTCATGAGATTGTAACTTCTATACAGGGAGATGAGTACCAAAAAAAAACGACAATACCTTTGAAGAGATAGGCACTAAGTTGGCGGGTAGGTTGACTTGAATAGGAAACGAAACTTCGGTCTAGATTCTGGAACTGTTAGGCCTCTTTCATTTGAATGTTGTTTTGCCTGTGGGAGCGTTTTATTGTAGTTTTTTTTACTTTCTTATTTTTTTGTCTTGTTCTGGTGGTCAGCACTATCACTGGTTGTTCCCCGGATAATCCTATTATATTCAATCTAACCTATTCATAATTTTTGCGGGGGAGGGGAAAATTGAATATATGAGATCCCTCTAAACTACCAGAAACACGATTTGTCTAAATCGGTCTTCTTATAAACAATATATGTACTAGTTATATGAATATTAATTGTTTTTTAGGAAACTGACAGCAACCCAACAAAAAAAAGGTAGCCAAATAAATTTGGCCTTTACAAGAACACATAGTAATGATTATCCGACTTCTTGTATCCTGATTGAGTGGTCATGGGAACAACTTTAATTCCTTGACTACGACATGACATTTATATTTAAACTCCTTTCAAACTAGACATTTCTTACACGCTACCCTTTTTCCGTCTTTATACCCAATTAGCCTAGAACTAGCAATAATATAGTTGGTCATGTGGCCCTTTTGAAAAATATGGTCGATGGGACCTTTACTGGGAGTCTCCCTTGAACAGCAGAATACAAAAAACAACTATGGTGACCTTTTTATCGTTATATCTTCTAACAATTTTTGGCTTCTGCTTCTTCATAATATCCTAATCACCTGTCGATATTCTCCGTTGCGTATGTGAACTTCGTAGCACTTGTACAGGAAACATTCCTAACGTGACAACCGCCATGATTCTGCTATTCTCCTGTCTGTTGAAAAATCTCCTCCTTATCATCTATCGACGTATACGGCTGTATGTATTAGTGCCGATCATTGTTTAGTCACCGAATGCCGAGTACTATGGAACCCGGGACTTCTCAACTAAGCAGCACCGAATAATGATCCTTAAGATAAAGGTGGTCAGATTGACGATATAGATTTTTTTATTGGTTATATCCTTGGTGTCTTGTGACCCTTCTTTCTATTCTTACAATACACTGCATTTATTCCTCTTCAATATATAACATATCTGTAGCCTTACTATGTATCATGATATTCGTCATAGATTAGGGTTCAAGATTACGATATACACATAAAAGCTACTGTCACTTGCTGCTTGTGTATCACACAGAGTTCATTTCATATTGCATCAAACAGAAGAATATTGATTCGCTGACAATCTTGACAAAAAGGCCTGTTGATATGAGGCGCTATGATAAAACAGGCTTATCTGACAAATGAAAGAAAGAAAACAGTAAAGATGATAATGGCTGACATCAAACGGAAGATATCATTTATAAAAGAGAACTAGGAAAGAAAGCAGACTGTGTATATCGTATCGAAGCCAACAATATAAAAAAACCAATGAATTCCGACCTGAAAAAGACAAAGGATAGTGGACAAATAAGAAATATTTGTCGCTTTATAAGAAAAAATAATACAGTTATGAAGACTCTGAAGAGAGTTGAAGGATATTTAATCTTACAGAACTCAATCTGTGATCCGAAACATCTTTCGAAGTTTGCCAAACTTCTTTTTGTTGCCCTGAGTAGTGATATCGCTTACATCGCACGTCCCACTAGCATTGGTATCTGGACCTGCTGTAGATTTAGGGCCCATGATGGCTTCTGTAGTGAAAGACGGGAGCACAGTTGACTGCGGGTTTGGCACCGCTGATCCAAGATTCGGTGAAGAACCTAGGGCCTTAGTACCTAATGATCCGCTTCCACCCTCACCGGCCTGACTGACACTGCTGGTTCCGAGCGCCGCACGTAGAGATGACACGTGTTCTAGCGCCTGGAGATCTCCATGGTCTTCGGGAAGCGGCCAGTTTGCACTAATGCTTGATACCTCTGCCGTAGAAACAGGTGGAACGATTACAGGGCCAGTCGGCACGCTTTCGTCTTCGGCATCTTCATAGATAGAGTTAGAATCATCATTGACTACGGCCCCATCTTGTGTCATAGGTCGGCTTGCGCGTATGGCACTGAGCTGATTGAGGCTGCGCTCGAGCGGAGTATCTCGGCGAGCTGCGCTCTCAGTAGGGGGCGCCCGTTGAATCTTGCTCGAGCTGTCTTTGCGGCGACGCAGAGCCCCCATTAACCCGCGGCTATCTTTGTTCTTCTTCGATTTAGCATCAGATGCCTTGCGGACGATAGACTTGGAGGAGTTGGCATTGGGGCCTGGAGCACTTTTGATAGATGCTGGCTCTATGACAGCACTATTGGCATTTCCGTTTATAGAGCTGCTAGAATTGTGCAGTAGTACCTTAGTAGGAGAAGGGGCTCCCGCGGCATAACCTTCACTTAAGAGATGATGATTTCCGGCTAGAGACTTACGGGCTAGATAAAGCAACTCTTGGTCGATAGGTTGCGATGATGTAAATTGAGAAGAAGTTGGACGAGAAGAAGGTTTAGTGGTAGCTGGTCTGGATGAAACTTCTTCGGCTTCATCGTCACTTGAATTTGCATACCGGCTCTGGAAACCAGATCCTAATACACCATTGTCGCCTTCTTCATCGCTTGATTCAGCAAACCGACTTGCCGCCTTGGAGTTATGCTTTTGGGAAGAGGAGCTTTTGATAGAAGGTTTTCTTCTAAATAGACTCTTCTTGCCACCGGAAGTTGGGCGTGCAGATGGATCTGACCGCATGCTTTGACGGAATCTACCTTCGGGGCGTATAGACGTAGCGACGACGTGACTACTGGACCGGGGTGGCGAAGCCGAGCTACGGCGGAATGCATCGAAGCCACCCTCTGGTTTGTTTCTGTTACGGCGGAAACTAGAAACCGAGTCCTGGTGCTGTAGAGAGTAACTTGTTGGCGCGACAACGCTATTACTGGGAACATCATCCGATATATCAAGAGATGTCGGCCGACGCTGGTTTGGAGAAGAATTGCTAGAAATAAACATGGGCTGCGAAGAAGAACCTTGGTAGCTGGAGGGCCGAATCTTTTTCTGAAGTATAGAATGACCCTTGCCTGAATTGGATCTTGAGTTCGGGCCTAAGTTGGCATTACGGTCACCTCGAAGGGTTTTCTTAATACTCTTTTCCTGTTGGTATGGCTGAATAGACTGGACGGATTGTACTGGTTGGTACTGCCTCTCCGGGGGCCTAATATTCTTGGGAGTTCGTTGCAAGGGCATCATATCCTGCTCATCGGGTACTGCAGTATTAGGCGGAATCTGATAAACTCGTTGTATCTGCGTACCGACGGCTGGGATGATGCGGGCTTGTGCATCAGCCTCATAGACATGACCAAGTTCGTCATTCATCGACTCTTGCATACTTTGAGGGCTTTGTGGAATCGTCAATGAAGAGCTGTGTTGAGACACGTGGCTATCCTGTGCCTCCATTTCGAGTTGGCGTCGCTTTTCAGGACTGAGACTTCTCCAGAAGGCCTTTGCCTTTTCCCAGTCCATGCCATCATCGTCGGAGGCCATGATGTTGTGGGATACGGCGGTATTATAGATAATGGAGGACTGTAAGGGGCCTGGGGATGACGATATGGCAGTCAAGAAGTTGGCCCGAGACTGATTCTTGCTAGATTTCTTAGACTCTTCTAGCGCAATTTCCGAAACTGTGGACAGTTTACTGACTGATGGGTCAGAATCAATGGTCTGGACAACGGGCTCGGCGGTCAGAGATGAAACAATGGGGTTGGCCATAATAACAGCGTTAAGAGACTGAAAACCGTCACCATCAACGATATTTTCATGAGCATCGGTGTAGATACTAGACCCGTCTGAATCAGTGTCGGAATCTTCTTCGTCTTCTACAGGGCGTTTTGGAAGATCTTCAGCAAATCTGACTGTTCGCGGAGAAGGAACTAGGGCTGGGTTCGGTAGAGAAGAAGAGGAAAAGGAGGACGAAGAAGCGGCAGCGGGACCAGAAACAGATGGTGGTATTGACGTAATTGGAATCTCGAAACTAGGGAAGCTACCTGGCAGAATCACTCCCTTCAGCGACAAGTTATCATAATTACGAGATTGCGACTGCGATTCAGAGGTTGTCTGTTGTTGTTGTTGTTGTTGTTGTTGAGAAGGAGGGATAGAAGACTCTGGAAAAGATTGGCTGCTAGGACTGAAACTACTACAAGTACTAGTAGACGGTAGAACAGAAACACCTATAGATTTGACGAATGGCGCGGGTTGATCGGGAACTATAGGAGACACTGTACTTGTGTTCATGGTTTGACTGTGTGAAGTTGAGTACGGTTGGGATGGCGGTTGTAGGTCGGACAAGTGGGATTCATCTATTGAAACTATACCTGACATGCCTGAGCCAGCAGCCGAAGGATCATCACTGTCATAACTGATAGGGCTCGGTGTACCGTATCCTGTACCCTCTACAGATGTCACAATAGGCGGCAGAGGTTCTCGGAAGCGAGAGGTATTAGCCTCGTGTTTGAGAACTTCTGCATGTTCTTGAGTCATGAGAGCATGGTCGAGACCAAAGTGTGGATCAGACTCTGTGTAGTCTGTGTTGAGCTCAGTACCGCTCCGGATAGTAGGAAGCTGACGAGGTTCGAAGGCGGATATATCGTAGTCGTAGGCATTGGCGCTAGGTTGGGAGACTGGTCCGTAAAATATATTCTGAGATGCGATGGTTGATTCCCTATCCCGTTGGAGGCCGGAAGTGAAAGATGGCAAGACAGGTCGCGGGCCCATTCCTGTGAACTCGTTGGGATCCTCTGCAGATATTTGCTCTGCGGTTGGTGGCGGGCGGCTGTTAATGAATCCTGCTAGTGGTGCGTTTGTGTTTGCAGCAGCAAACATTTCAGACAACTCCAGGCCGTTCCTTTCCCTCTTTCTCGAACGTTTGAGGCCGCGGAGCCAGCTGTGCTTCTTTTTCTGTGATAATGCGCTGTCGCTAGCATACGAGTCATCATGATGCACTACAGTATTTTGATCATCAAAGCTAACTTTTTTGCTAGTCGCTAGATCAAGACTGCCATCATCTGAGCTTGAGCCACCGGCAGCACTAGAGGAGCTAGCACGGCTACTACCTACGGCCACTACAGAAGTCGACGCAGAGACCATGGAGCCGGACTTTAGAGCTGACTTGCGAGGCGATATTGAACGGCTTGGAGGCAGATGGCGGACTGGAGCGGGCATTTCTGTTGAGGGGAGCAAAAAGCGCGGACTTCGTTCAATAGCGGCACTAGAGGCCGGAAAATGGGATGAAACCGGTCGATTGCCCAACAAAGAAGGGCCAGCAGAAGAAGATAAAGAATCAGCAGTAGGAAAAGAGGAAGAAGATGTAGAAGCAGCAGCAGCAGCAGCAGCAGTACCGTTTTGTGTACGAACGAATCGAGTCGAATGAACTGGCTGACCGTGCAGCACGACAGCTTTTTGTTCAGGGACAGACGAACATGTAAGCGAACTAGGGCGATCTAGTTCTTGTCGTGTTGCGCTGTTGTTTTTACTATTGTTGGCACTGGCACATACACTAACGATGGCGGGCGAGACCGCAGCTCCGGAGCTAATGGTGGTTTTGGGGGGCGTGAACTCGCTATTGAGGGTGTGTGGATTTGAAGCTTGCAAGCTAGAAAGCGAACTGGTGTGCTTAGAAGACAGGTGCGGTAGTGTGGCGTGTGAGTGGTGGTGGGGCGCGGACGCAGGCAAAGTCTCTTGTCGAGAGGCAGGATTCTGCAGTGTGTTGGGCTGGATATGCGTGTGTGTCGACTTTATCTGCGTTGGCGACGCTGTCGTAGTAGCAGAATCAGAAGCAGAGGCAGAAGTGGTCATGGCGGCAGTGGCAGTAGCAGCAATGGCTGCATTTTTAGCAGCGGATGCGGTGGAGGAGACAGGGCAAGCTGAATCTGCAGCTGCAGCTGCACTAGTAGCACCTAGGCCTGCTGTATCATTAGCACCAGTACCCGAATTGGCGTCAGGAGTGCTAGAGCTAGTAGGAAAATGGAAACTCGCGGAAGCGGCTGTTGCCGCAGTTGATGAAGGAGAAGCAACGCCTGCAGTGCCAGCACTAGGTGTGCTATCAGACAAAGACGGAGCTGTTGGTGACAAAGATAACGCAGAGCTAGATTTCGGCCGTGGTCGCGTGCCTGCACCCCCCCGGCGGTTCGTAGCTAGTTGTGGGCTGTTGCTGGTGTTTCTTAGCAGATAGTGGCCGGGGCCAGCGCTAAAAGCATATGCAGGCGCAGATTCAGATGCACAGATAGCGGCATGATTCCCTGCGGACTGCAGGCTTTGGTTTAGTGCCTCAAGTTGTAATTTGGGCACAAGCCTTCGCGAATTCGCGTCGTACACCATGATATTTTCAGCGCTGTCTTCCTCTTCGATTACGTCTCGATTAGAGTTTCGATTAACCCGAGGGTATGAGAAGTTAATAGACAGACTCGGACTCGTGGGCCGGGAACTGTAGGACTGTGCTCTAGGCCTGACAGGGTGTATGCTGCTAGACGCTGCTGTGTGGCCGACAGCAGAAACTGAAGACGAGGACGCGTAGTGGGTCGGCCACGGCAGATGTTCGCTGGATGATCGCTTGTGGCGGCTTTGAGTGCTACTGGATGCCGATGAAGAATGGCGCAGCGTTTGTGGTAACTGAGGCATAGGCGGGGCACCATGGGCTGAGTGACCACCCAGCGACGAAGCGGGCGATTGTGTACGGAAGGTGCGTTCCGTCATGGAGGATACGGACAGTGAGCGGCGCATTGGCAATGAATCTGTAGTGTTGTTTGTAATGTTCGGGTTTCCGACGGGGGAGAGGCGGCCAAAAGTGCGACGACTAGTCGAGGAAGTGGCAGACGAGAGAGAGGAGCTTCGGCGGCGTACGTTGCGTTTGGTCTGAACTTCGGCAACGTTTGTGCGAGGTGTTGGGTTTGCACGCAAAGCAGCGGCGGCGGCGGCGGCTGACAGACTAGGAGCAGTTGCGGCAGCGTATTGGTGGCTGTTAAAAGCAGATTGCGCTGCAGCATTGGCAGACAGATTAGGCGATGAAAGCTGCGAGGACTTGTTATGGTTTTGAGGCTGGTGGCCCCGGAGGGTCTTTGACTTTGATCGGCCTAACATTTTAGTCTGGTCCATAGGCTTGTCTAGAGCCTCAGGTCGACGGCCGGAGTCTCAAGAGGGTTCTAGGGGCGGTCGCACTAGCAGTTGCCGTAAACCTCTATTGCTAGCAGTATTGGTTTCTAGGTGGGCGGAAGGGAGAGAAGGGCAATCTGCGGGCGACCGAAAGTACTTGCATTAGCTGTGGCACATGTGCATGACATGACGGACGGCATGATTCTATCTTGCTGGGGCTCTCTCCAAAATTGAAGAAGTGTCCACGAACGAGGGTGGACAAGAAGGAACAAAAAGATTGGTAGTGGGATTAGGAGAAACAAACCACATGCGAAGTATCCAGGGCTAAAGAATGGATGGCAGTAGAGAATGAAGCCAGAGATGAAGACGAGGATCGTGATGGCGGCAAATATTAGTAAGGGGAAAAAGAATGTCGTGAATGAATAAATATATATGCGAATGTTCCTGGTCGAGCTAAAAATGAATATAATAAATGCCAACAGGAAAGCATCGGCGGCTCATTGCCGTGCGGGCCGTTTTCTTAAGAAAAAAACAGAAGATGATCTTGGCTATGTTGATGCTCGGATGACGATGAAGATGTAATGCTAGGGCATATGCTTTTTGTTATTATCCCCCCTGTTTTCCTCTTTCCTCCACGATTTCCCAGATCGCAAGAATTGAATTGTTGCACCAGCAAAAAAATGGTA
Source organism: Endoconidiophora laricicola (assembly GCA_001640655.1). Classification (NCBI taxonomy): domain Eukaryota; kingdom Fungi; phylum Ascomycota; class Sordariomycetes; order Microascales; family Ceratocystidaceae; genus Endoconidiophora; species Endoconidiophora laricicola. Next base: position 66,811 of record LXGT01000122.1, on the reverse strand, counting down.
AAAGGGTTAGCAAAGCTTCAAATGTAGCGCTTGGGTCGCAGAAAAGGACGATGAAGGACAAGACTACGATATACGATTAGCAGCTAAGAAAAGAAGGCTGACGTGACTTTGTCTTTCTAACAATATTAGAGAATGAAAAAAATAAATGACGTTAAAGATGAAGTATGTGATCTTTGTCAATCTCGTGATGATTTGAGAAGAATGAAAATTTTGAAAATGATAAACCCCAATTTCTTCTAGTTCTGATAAGTTTATGCTTTCAGAAGCGCAACAGAAGGAAGTAGCCTTATCTGCTCAAAAAAAAAAAGAATTACACGAAAAAATAAACAACTTGCTTCACTAGTCGTCAACTTGACCTGTCCGGCAGGAGATGGTCTGACATTCGCAAAACAAGAAGTAAAAACATAAAATAGTAGCTGGTTTCGCCGGAACGGGAACGCTAACATAGAGCTAGTAAGCAGCTTCTTCTATTAGCAGTTTAACTAAGAAAATAGCAGAGGTTGCGTTCGTTATACTATTGCATTGAGCCAAAACAGTAACAATACGAAATAAAGGTAAACAAGCTCTAACTAGTCTGGGAACAAGATTAGCTGCCCGATTGAGCTGTGGCAAGCAACTTGCTATTTCAGGAAATGGATAAAGAGAAGAGAAGAACTGTTTTCAGTTTCAATATTTGATGCTCTCAGTAGACTTGAACCATATCAAGATTCAATACACGAGCATTGTCTCTCTCTATAAAGATGATCTTTTGCAGGGTTTTCCTGAGATTGCACTAACACAAATAGTTAGCTAAGAGTTTATATGTGCAGAGCGAAGAATCTCTTCATTATTTTGTAGCCAAGACCTTGACTCGCCAGACGGTATAGAAAAAAAGGGAATATGGCCAGCAATTTGATGAGCTGGCTGGGATTTTCAGATGCGAATCGTTCCTATCTAGTCCAAAAGTAGTGCCATGAGAATGAGATATACACAAGATCTTCTTGATATTTGAGTTTCAATGTCCCTTTTTGAGACCGAAAACGGCATATCAAGACAGAAAACTGCTTGAAATTTCTTATTCTTCCTTTTTCCGTTTGTGTCTTTGTGAGGTGTTATTACTGGCATTTAAATTATTTTCTCTCTTAGTGCAAACTCTCGGTCACTATGCCGTCATCTCTTGAATCCTATTGATTAATAATTAAATTTCTTCGATAGTCCCTCTCTACTTGCTATAGCCTAAAGAGAAAGTGGACCAGGAAGCTTGAAAACTAAATCAACTAAGTAATCATATCTTTTGTTCTACTGTAGTACTACAGCTATGCTCCGCCCCCCTTAGCGAGTAGCAGATAATGAATGTACTAGTCGAAGCTTAGTCTAACTAAGAAGGGTCGCTTTATTCATAGTTTGATCGGATATTTCAACTTTAACTATATCGACAAGTTTGATTGACAGCGTTGATCACCTTTGATTACAGTTTGAGTTTGGAATTTGCAGATGAAAAAAAGAGAACATTGATAAATGTTACTGATATATTTACATAGAAGTTGAATATCACCAGTGGACATGGATGATATCGTAATGATTTCTTGTAAGCTAAGGTATAGTATATGATATACAACCCAAAACTAATATAACCCTAATATGGTACTATATGTACTTGAACCCTCATCCAAAAATGAACCATATAAAAAAAAAACGCCGTGCTCATGTAGTCATCAAAACTCAATCTAGTATTTCCGTTGGCTCTTTTCTTCTTTTCTTTTTCCTAACTCTCTCTCCCTTTCCTGTATTGACTTAATCGACACGAATAATCACTCTCCAGGCTAGCGCTCCTGCTTCCCGGATAGCGCAGCTCAAGCAGCCGCGGCGACGGCGACTAACGAGTGCATTCCAGCCTTTTTGGGCACAGATGGCGCGAGCCAAAACCTCGAGATCGCTACCAAACTGGCGGCCGCGAGACTCAGCATGCATCATGGGTAGTTCGCCCTTACGACTAATGATAGGCGAGGTAGGTGAAGACGGCGGTATCAAGTCACGGGCTGACTCCATTTCCGGCTCTGATTCCAATGACGTAGAAGGATACGCCATCATGCCGGAGCGGCGCTGGTTCGTGATGCAGTCGATGACGAGAACGCGTGGGGGCGAATCGCTCTGCGACGGCATCTGAGTGCTCTTTCGGTTCTGGCAGGTACTCGCGGCTAGCAAAAGGTCCTGCAGCGTATTGTCGCGCGGCCGGCGCAGTAGATCTGAGATGTGCATAATGGAGTAGGTAAAGTAGCGGTGTAGTGGGTGGCCTGAGATAATAGCTGGTTGCGTGACCTTGCCGGCGATACCCGCTCCTGATACGTCGATCTGCTGGATGGTCGGACTGGATGGCGAGCGCACGAATCGCACGTGTTGTGATGGGGCGCATGGATGGGCCGTGACGAAGTTGATGTCAAATTCTAGCGAAACTTTGACTTCGCGCGGCACATCGTTGCCGATGGTTACAGCAAAACGGATGTTGGTCGGAGTGCTGGGCGAAGCTGCTGTGGCGGCTGTGACGGAAGAGGTGACAGAAGCTGTCACACCTGACGAAAGCTGCATATGGTCAGCAGTGGACGTGCCTTCCTCATCAGAGTGTAACACAGGGGCTTCGACGGCATGTAGAACTACGTGACAGGTAGGCGGCTGGGTGAGATAAATATCCTCGAAGGGGATGATGAAGTCAGCGGGAAGCACAGACTTGTCGTCGCCGTCGCCGAGTACGCTAGATTCCTTCTCGATGTCCTTCTTCTGCCACAAACGGGCCTTTTTGCCGGTGAGTTCGAGATCATCTATAATCAATATCAGCAGTTGTATACATATGTATGTATATATATATATATACTCGAACGTCACTCTATTACACACCTTTAACCTCGTGGCTTACTACGTCGATCCAGCCGGCACTATGACCCGTTGGCACAATGTCGCTCGAGACCCAGCTAAGGCACTGAGCTGATCCACGGCCAGCCGCCAAAACACGGCCAACCACATTCGCCGTGTTCCAGAAGCTCTTGCCCCTCCATACAAAACCGCCGGTTAGGTTGGCGCGATTGCCAATAGCACGAAGGGCATCTGGGTCATTTTCAAGCAGCGTGGCCATCAAGATATAGCCGAGGCCTTCACCAGGCAGCATGATGCCAGACATGTAGATTTTGGATAGCCAGCCAGCCTCGTGTAGCGTAGCCGAGACGTGACGACGACGGGATGGAACAGGGCTTCGGTGGATAGGAGCGGGAGTAGTGGTTGTCGAAGAGGCGGCCGGGCTCTTCTTAGCAACAGCACGGATACTACCCTTGGCCGTTGACTGGTCCGATACTTTTTTGTCCGTGTCAAGACAGTTGTCCATGATACGGTGCTCGTACGCATCAATTTCAGGCCAGCGTAAGATCTTGGCAAAGTGCAAGAGCCCAAAGATCTGCCGGTCGGCAAAGCGACCCTTAAGGTGGTAGCTTGGGCCGTGGACGGTAGAGGTGCGGTTATGAAGTGACATCTTCTTTGTCAGGCCAGCTAGCCAGCCGCCAAGACTACGCTCGTGGACCGACGATGCGCCATTAGTTACTGTCAGATGAAGCTCGGGATTGGGATCGGGGTCGTGGTTATGATTGGCTGACGAAGCTCCAGCAGGCGGAGTCTCAATAACAATGTCGACGTTCTCAAGAAAGGAACGCGCCAGCATTAATGACCACTTGACAGGAGCTGTTGCTTCCTTTTCAAAACGCCTCACCGAGTTCATAGGTATACTCTCGAGGCCAAGCTCTTCACCCTCGGTAATAATATCTAAGCGAATCAACAGTTCGCAGGCTAGTAGAATCTGGGCTAGAAGCCATGTACGCTCTTCGGCGCGGGCTTGATTCTTAGCATTAGTGTTCATGTTAGGGTTGCTGTTGGCGATGTTGCTATCATCGTCATCGACGATATCGTCATGGTGTAATCCCCAGAGAATTTGGCCAATCTGCAGACGCCACTCAACATGCGAGAAGTCGATCCACACATTGGCAGCTGCTAGTGTTTGTACTAGTGACCGGATCTGTGGCATCAAACTGCCACGCTCGTTAAAGTCGACGTACTTGAATGGCGGCTGTAGCAGTTGCGAGTACAGCTCGTTATAGAGCACCTGCGTCGACGGTGGTTCCGGCTTCTTATGTTTGTTTTTCTCCTCGGGGCTGGCCGGCCAGCGGTTCATGCCCCAGAACTTGGCGTCACGATAGCGCTCGCAGTTACGTGCCAGCTGGTCGAGAATCGCGCGCTCGTCCAAGGCCCGGAGCCCGTCGCGAGCCGCCAGTAGCCGCCGCCGCGCATTCAGCACTACGGGGCCGCGCGGCAACTGATGAATGTCGAAGCCGGCCTGATCCTGGTTCAGCGCGTCGGCCACGCCAAATTCAAGTGCACTTTGAAATCCCATAGTGCCCTTTTCTAAACCCTGCATACTGAGCATGCTCGGCCGTTCGCGGCAGCGTGGAAAAAAGTGCCCGCGCTTCTTCTCGGCCGGCACTGCCTGTGAGATAACCGGTGATAGAGGCGTCATAGAAGATGAAGCGGTCGACGAGCGCGAGAGCGGATGCATATAATTATAGTCGTCGATGGGCGATCCGAGTACTACCGAGTCACCACTAGGCCGGCGGTCGGAGCTGTTAGTCGGCACACGACCAAGAGCATAGCCAAACACTGATCCTGAGTTGGACCCTGGGTTAGACCCTAACCCTGGGCCACGGCCAGGAACTATGCGCACCGGGATATGCGGCCACGCCGTCATATAACTCCATGCTGGGTCGCCAACGCGTATATGGTCGCTAAGATCGCGGATAGCCACCTCTTCATCCCACGGATAGGCAGCCGAAGGATGTGGTGCGCCGGTGTTGTGGCCCTCGCTACGCGCAAAGAACTGCGGCGCGCCCGAGAATAGCTTGCTGATGTCTTGCTCGCTAAGCGTCGCCATGATACGCTGAATCGTCAGCACCGGCCGAGCGGCAGGCGGGTCGTGACTATTCGTGCTATCGGGAAGCGGCGGACAGGGAAGCGGCTTATTGAAGTTGAGGACCGGCTTCTTCTTCTTCTTGATGCCGACGGGAAGATACGATATCAATGGTCTCGAAACAGAAGATTGAGTATGAGAGGTTGTAGGCGGTGAAGTCTATAAAAAAGAGAATAGATAGCGGTGTTAGTTTTAACACTAATATTTGAGAATTGGAGAAAATCCCAAAAAAAAAAAAAAAAAACAAAGGAAAAATAGCACAGAAAGAAACTGAGAAAACTCATCATCCATATGTGTCATCACGGGACTTCCAGTGTCACCACGTATGCTGCCAGGGCAATCAGTTCCCATCGGCGAATGAGGGGAAGCAACCCCGATTCTGTGTGCAGTGTCGCGTTGTCAGTAACTACTACGACAACGATGCTCAAGTTGCTCCAACTCGTCTTATACGGAATTCGGGGTGTACAGGGTTACCTAGGGTTGACGGGGGTGTCTTATACACGGGAAGGTCGGAACAGTGACAAAGACCGAAAACAGCATGTAAAAGAGATGGAGGGCAGAAAGCATAGGTGTAAGAATGAACGAAAGGAAGAAAAATATACACAAGCACGACGTTGCGGTTTTTATTCTGTCCCATGTATCAAGGTCAAGTCCTTTTTTTAATTTGTCTGTTTTCTGTTTATCCTTTTTGCGCTTGCAGAGATAAAACGAGGGCCCAGACTCATATACTCACTCATATGAATGGTCGTAGCAAACAATGTAGACACCAAAAAAGGTGGTCTGACTGAAATCGTATGAAGAGCGAACGTGACCGTCTGCTCGGCTAAGCGAGAGTAAAGTAACCCTGGCCAGGGGACTATGGTTGCAGTGTATTGTGACTGCCCATCTACGGCTCCCGAACACGACAGACAAACTTATTAAATAGACAAGACACAAGTAAAAGCTTGCTTACCTTTTGAGAATATGCCGTAGAAACCGGCGAGGTAACCCCCGAAATCGACGTACGCGACAAATGCCGTGTCTTGCGCGTATCGACTGACTTGAACTTTGGCGTGGTTGGCGTAACTGTTGCACCAGAACTACTTGCTGCAGCCATGGATGGCGGAAACTGGAAGTCCGACTGGAACCCCGCAGAGACTGGACCTGCTGCGTATGTAGTAGTAGCCATCAGGGGCGAGCTGAGCTGCATGCCGAGGCCACCAACAGCCGACAGGGCTGATTTCGGGCCCGAGGTAGATGATGTGTGCGGAGATGGCACGACCTTCAACGGTGCCATGCCAGTAAAGCTGCCATTGTGTTGGAACGGCTGCATGGCAGCAACGGCCGAAGACGTTGCACGTGAAGGGGTCGATATTTTTTGAGACTCCGCGTGATGCTGGCTACTGCTGCTGCTGTTGCTGTTGGAACTACTACCAAACTCACCAAGCGTATGGCTGCGCGCTGGACGTCTCGGACGCGAGGAATTTCGCTGGGAGGCGCGGCCCACGGCAGCCGTCATAGAAGCTGATGGACCATGGCGCGGCTTGGACGGTGTGGTTGGTGGAGGCATCGTGGCTAGGCTCTCGACATGGTCGGTCTGTGACGACCGCTTCGATGGCGACACGGCAGGCAACGTGTTTCTATGATTCAGGTTCCGCTGTTTATTGTCGGCCAGCAGTGGCGGGTCCATCTCAGTATCGGCATCATGATCCAGATCACGACTGCCGCTCGATGGTCCAGATCCACGTACACGTGAACGGCCACGTTTATTAGGTGTGGCGGTTGCTGCTGATGGCTTGTTACTATTGCTGCCGAACAAGGACGAGAAGAAGTCACGGCCGCGACGAGATGTTGAGAACGAGCCGCTACGTTTGCTCGGCTTGCCGCTAGCCGGATGTACGTGTGTGTTGGTGACGTAGTAGCCGTCTCGCGGGTCTGGCGATGGGCTCCGCGTCATCTGCGGTCTACGTGTCCACATGGTCCCGGATGTCGGCGTCGATGTGGCTGGTTGCCTGGTGGCAGTTGCTGATGTTGTTCCCATGCTGTTGCTATTACTATTGCTGGGCATGTTGTCGTTGGAGTTGGTCCGGTTGCGGCGGTGGTTAAAAGTAAAGGCGGCCCAGTGAGATTTATGCAGGACGTCTTCATGCGGCGTTGAGTCCGTAGCTGGGCCGGATGCAGCTCCCGCGGCTGTTACCATAGTTGGCAAGGCACTGTTGGCGTCTATTCCAAGGAACTCGGCGGCTTTGAAACGCGGGCGCGAAGTCGACTTGCGTGGGGCGCGCCAAGCTTCGATATGCCTAGGCCGGCGATGCTCGGAGTCTGATTCATAGCGTCTGTCAGCACTGTGGTCGGCGCTACTATTGCTAAGATGGAAAGGCCCGCGATCGTTGTCTAAAGAGGCTCGCGGAAACCCCATGGCTATGTTATGGTTGGTGGTTTATCGAGAAAGAAGAAAAGATAGGGAAAAGAAGAAAAGAAACAATGAATCAGATTCTGCCAGAGACGGCCAAGGCAAGCCAACGTTACAGTTCCTTAGGGATCTTTCAGATGCCGGGATTTGACGTCAAGGCCTCGTTGAGTAGTAGTAACAGTAATGGACGGTGAATTATGCACCAGGAGGGGGGGAGGTTATCTTGAAAATATGTAATATTGTTGTTTCTCTTTTCCCTTTTCCTCTTTGTTTAGCCAGTAAGTATCACTCTAGTTATGGTTAAATATTAGAAGAATTTGAAACTGAAAAGCGCTCGAGAATGAACGGGTACTATCCGTGCTATAGACCCAGCTATGAAGCGAGTTATAAAACGGTGTTGTTATAAAGCCTAGACTCTATAGCGATGCGGCACATATAATATATCTACAGCAGAGATGGCTGTATCCGGTCTCTAACTGAGAGTGCAAGATCAAAAAGCAAATGAGAGATAAAATGACTGGCTATAGTTGGGTTTCGTTGTAACAGTGAGAATAGAGCATGGCCAGCATTCGTAATATATACCCAAGATATATGAAAGAAAGAACCTGCAGCGGCAAGATAGAACAGGGTCTACGGCCTGATGTATCAAAATCTAGAAAATAATAAAAGCACTAGAAGCAAGAAAGCTGGCCGACAAACAAGAGCGCCAAGCAGCCGGGAGTCGTGTCTTGGTTCTTGGAAAGAGTGAAAAAGGACTGAATCCGTACAAGGATGCCTATCTAGCCATGGAGGAGGGGGTAGAAGACAGGGCTTATCCTTTTAGTCTCCTTCAACTGCCTCTTATTTTACTTTTTATCTCTCACGGACAGTCACAGCTCACAGCCATGGCTTACTTGGCCCCTGCGGTTCTCTTGCAGCAAACGCATTCCTTGTCTTGTTTCCTTCTATTTGGTACTTGTCTATTTGCTGCAACTAGACTTGTTTTCGTTGTTGTCTAGTTGCCATTGGGCTGTCGGGATTGACTAGTCTGCAACAGATAAGTCTGTAGCTTTTATAGCACCCTCTAGTCTAGTCATAGTAATATATCACAGTATAAAGTGTACGGCATAGAACCAACAATCAACTAGTCGCTTCCCAGTACAGTCTAGTGTCTCCTTCAGAGTTTGTCTCGGGCTGCTGACACCCGCTGAGGCTAAGCTCTCGTCTAGAACTGCGCTAGAATGCATCGAAGCGTGACTGGAATGCAGACTTCGTTGAAATTGCGACAGCAACATCTTTCTTAGTAGTATTTCCTTTTTCCTATCCTTCTTCCTTTTTCTCCCCTGTCAGGCCTGGACAAATACAAGCCGAAATAACTCTTGTTGACGTTGGGAGCCACTTCCACTGGAATCCATAGACCAGGGCCCAAAGTCGACACTGAAAAATATAGATTATAAGACATAGTGATAATAACGGGAAGCAGGTAAGCCCTGTTTAACAAGCTACCTTTATCGAGCCTGACCTGCTATATTTCCTTTTCTGTAAGACTACCGTCATCTCTAGAGAAAGAGATTTCACTGGCATTTTTGTTATGCCAACAGGCGTCTGGCGCTGTAACGCGGCTTCTTCCTCAATCTCCCAGCAAAGCGAATCTATAGGCTAGCTAGCTTGGTCCCAAACTGCGCTAATGCTGAGCTTATCCTAAGTGGCTCTGTAGAAGTTTCCAATATGGCAAGGAATCTAAGTTGTTTGTGTCTGACGCTGTGTCGGCAACCTGTCCAATTCGGTTAAGTTTGGGTAAAGGCAAAGTATATAACTGGTTCTGTTGATCAGTCAAGATCTATAAGTTCACCAATCCGGCCTGTCAGTACAGTAAAACTCGGTCTTTTCATATATGGCAGTATAAGTTGTATATTCTTGCAACCTCGTATACAACGAGGCCTTTTCTAGCATATCTTGTTTATGCATGCTTTTCCGGCTTCCAGTCATTGTGCCCTCCAAGCAACTAGCCAAGCCCTGCTTTTGCATCTATATACCCTACATAAGTATCTCCTTGCTTCCTGCCCGCTTCCTGCAAGGGCACATGCAACGCACTGTAACAAAGCTTCCTAGGAAGGAAACCCACTAGTTAGTTGAAACTGGCAATACATATTACTAGTTAGTTATACTACCAAGTTTCTACTCTAGCACTGCTATCAAGCGGTGTGATGATGCATTGTCTGCACGTCTGGCCCGCACACAAAAATACAGTTCTTAACTGCGTTGTTATGCATTCAAACCGCTCATACCAGAGCAAGATACATAAAAGAGACAGATACTATACCCTAGTTGACCCTAATACTCACCTCCATATCCATTTGTGTGGAGAGACAAAATGACTCGTACATCTTGCTGCCACTACAAACTACCGACCAAGGACTGCTATTGATTTATTATTTCGTCTTGTTGTTCATCTTTTGATGAGACTTACCATACCGGCTTGGCGCCGTTTTCTTAAGCCGTTCAGAGCAAATTAGTAATTAATTTTATTCGGAAGGCTTAACATCCGCTCTGACGTTGCGTTACATTTCCTTAATAAAAGACCAAGAAAAAAAATAAGATACTTGTCTGCACGGTGTCGTCACTTCAATACAGTCGAAGCCGAATGGACGGACAGGTCCTAACTAGTAGTAGCAAAGGGCATTCATATCGTTGACTCCGAACAGGATCAAAACTAGACTAGACCACAAGGAAAGAGAACTCAAAAACACGGTGGTTGATATCTCAATAACAAACTACTAGCTGGTTAGGCTATTCGACCCTGAGGATGTACAAACATGAAACAATCAGAAGAAAGTCTGGACGCGAGTGACGATGATACACTTCCGTACCACTGTAATAACAGACATCGACAGGAAGAAAGAGGGGGGTCTGTGATCGACTACGGAGATTTCCTTTTTGACTATGAACTAGTCTACAAGAAGCATTCGGGAAAAAAATGCAATTGTACTAGTTAGTACATAGTACGGTTCCTTTTTTTTTGATTGGTGCTAGGGACAAGTTCCCGAACCGAGTAAAAAGGCCTTCTAGAACCTGCGTAGATCACAAACTCTACTGTTAAATCAGGTATCTAAGAAAAGAAGCAGGGAACTTGCAGCTAGACAAGAGGTTAAGATGGGTTCTGCTTCTGTTTCTGGTTTCTGAGCCCCCAAAATTCACATGTTCTTCTAGGCATCATCGACTGGTGCTATCACTACATATAAGTACTATTGATAGTTATGGCTTCTATTTATTCTTTTACTATTCGTAACTGAGTTGGACCTAATACCCTCGTGTTCTGAGTTAATGATACAAATGATACCCGGAAAGCATAGGACATAATGCAGCTTCTTACAGCAAAGCCAGGACGAGCTGATCCCTTCTTGTAACTTTGCTTAGCATGAATGAATGATGTCTTTCTCCTTCCTTGTCTGTGATATAAAAGTGTATTTCTATTATCTGGCTTGGTGGACTTTTGCAAGTATAATTATGTCGCCTTTTTTTTCTATTCTTTCTTTTTGGCTTCCCAGTATATGTAATGTAATTGTATATATCTAACGTCTACTGGAATCACTATATGTAATGTAAAATTATTCATAACTACATAATATAGACACAGTCTCACTAGAGAAGATGCTTGGAAGATCTTTGCTCAGGCTTAGCACGACTCTGGTCTGATGAGGAGACCATGTTTCTATGGCTGTTGGTTGCAATATGATAAGATTGCTCTCTTATTTTATTTTTGCAAAATTTCCAGTTGCTGTGTTGGCTCAAGTATATAGATGGCTTGCTAGTCACGAAAGACACAAAGCACGCTCGCTATATCTATTTTACTATTTTAATGGGGATATCTTCTCTTGTAACTAACATGGTCTACTGCTATCGTTTCTATAATATAACGTGGGAATAGTAGAAGTCTTCCGCCACTGACCAATGCCACTCGAGGCTTGACTACGGGTATGACTTGTTTTGTGCCTATCTCTAACATGCTATGTTTGGTTGCTCTGATCTGAGCTTAGTGTTCTTCGTATATAATTAATTCATTTTATCCACGTTTATAAATAGTAACTTTAATCAGCCTTTTGAATGGCATACTATATAAATAACAGCCTCTTTATTTCCAGTAATTGTAACCCCTTCTCAACTTTTACTCGCTTTATAAAATCTGGAGTAGCACTGCAATGATATAAAGGCGTTTAATGTCTTAATGGCACACAAGCCTCTTACCCGCACGCTCTATCACTGATTTATTCCCCTTTCCTTAATAACTTCTTGTCTCATATTCAAAGAGTCTTGATAGAGCCATTTCCGTCCCACGTTGCACTTAAGAGGATAATAAACCAGTCGAGTCAAAGATCGGACAAACGAAGGCTAATAAGACAAACTTCTATTAGGCCGGTTTTCATATCCTTTGTATATAGAAGAAAGAAAATGGTTGAAAAGTAGTTGAAGTAAGATACTATCGTATAAATCGTTATTAACAGGAACTGGTATCGCATACGTAAGCCTATCTGCTCTGTTTTACCAAACCTCAAGAGCAGAAATAAGAAAATGGTCAAAGGTATAGATAGCACCAACAAAACCGATAACCCATTTATCTGGCTATCTGTATATTCTAATTAAGCAGAGATTATAAATAGCTAACCGGAGTTGCTACCTTCCGGTTTGTTTGTTTCTTTTTGAGGACATTATTTAAACGTTTCAATGAACCGTCGTTTCGTCAGCGGCACTGTTCAAAATCACTCTCTATGTGCTTCTTTGTATCCCAACGTGTCTCCCAGGATATAAACCGAGAGAGCGCTAAGGCCAGGACAAGAGTAGATAGAGTATTGAGTACGTATTATCACGTAGCAGAAACTACGCCGTGGGGGTATCATGTATAAGAATCAAGAGGTACTTCACGTCTGGCACAATCACCAATTCTTGTCTTTTTGTGCGTAACCGGAGGAGTTTGAGATCGTCCTAAACAGATAGTATAAGATAGGAGTTAGCAAGTCTTTGAACAGCAAGTCTACCTCCTTATTTTAAGCCAAGGAGCGCACACATACCTCGGTTTCTAGATCATCAATCAGCGCGCCTGCGGATTTGACAAACGTCCAAACTAGCGCCGCATAGTCCTCGACGCCCTGCATCTCGGCGCTGTTAGGATGCGGACCGGCGCCATTTGCCTCTGGCGCTGCGGACGACGAAGTAGGAATACTGAATGAGGTGGTGCCAGGCGTGGGTGTGGTTGGAGATGAAGGTAGAGGCGTGTGGCGCAACTTGACAGGACGTAGGGAGGCGACGTTGCCGCTGGTTTTTATGACAGCTCCATTGGTGCGGTCTAGCACAATCGTGGCCTTGACACCGGGCTTCTTGCTGAGCCGCGCGAGAGTTTCATCGAGTACATCATGGTTTGCGCTGTTATGGGCGGCGTGAGGTTGCTGTGCAAAGGGGAAAAAGTGACGAAGAGAGGCGAGTGTGTTAGCTAGTGACGTGCTCGGGGTTGTTCATTGTAACTCAAGTAAGTGTCTCGTCGAGGGTGGGCGTAAAATATTAAGTGAGAGGGAGGGGAAGGGAAGGAGAAATCCAAGTACCTGTGTAGGTTCGGCCATGGTTGAGGAGAATGCGCTTCTGTTTGCTAGGCGATGCCGAGGATGCGACTAAATATGCGCTGTCAAATAGCAAAGAAACGTCCGAGATCTCTGCAGTTGCGATTCCGTTACGTGAAATGTGCCAATTACCAAAGCTTGACCAAAGAAGCTATCGAACCGATTGGATCTAAAGTGACGCAAAGGGGAGCCGACAAAGGTGGCGTAATGCTATCAATAGGTGGCGTCAAACTCTAAAGCGACAGTGTGTGGCGCAAATGCGATTCTGCCGCCTGATACCGCTATTTTTTCTTCAGATGCACTTGCTGCATTGGCTTACCATGATACTTGGTGCGAGACTATCGATATTTCTATTGGAACACTGACATTGTTTGATATTCGGTCTCGTTTATATACGTTAAATATATCTTGAAACTAACATCACAGCCAAAATGGGATCCAGCGCAAAGAAAAAGAGAGAAAAGGCCAGGGACTTTCAGGTACGTTTGGCGCATATCGCATCTATCTATAAACAAATAACATACGCATCATCCTCTAACATGCTCTTCGCAGAAAACAAAACTGAAGGTTGGCAAGGCCAAGGCTCAAGCTGCCAACTTCACCAGCACAGGCTTCAAGTCGAAGTGTGAGCAGCCATAACCTGCATATCCTTGTAGCCAATGCTAACACTATACGTCTTAGCCATCATCATGGGACATCAGTCTATATCAGAGATCGCACCTGACGCCGCAAAACAGTTTAAACACCAGCTATCATTAGCAACTTCTTCAAAGTCAGAAAAGCAAAGAAAAGAGGCCCTGTCACATCTGACCACTCAGCTCTTTGCCAACCCGCAAGCCAACCCCATCGGCACATATACATTCCTCATGAAGATTCTCCCTCTAGTCTCTGACCTATCAGCAGGCGTGCGCACCCAACTAATCAAGGTGCTACGCTGTTTGCCTCCCCACGAAGTCCGGAACCACGCTGAGAAGAGTATCATGTTCATCCGCGCGGGTATGACGCACGTATCTTCAAAAGTCAGTAATGACGCCTTAGAGATCCTCGAGTGGCTTCTGGAGATTGCCGCCAACGAGGTGGTCTGCTGTCCTGGTGGCTGGGTCAAGACACTTAGTAGCTTCTGCGCTATCATGGGTTGGTCGTCCGTTGGCAACTCGGGCTGGACACAGGGCCGCTCGTCTATGCGTGCTAAGGACAACATGTCGTACGCGAAACAGATCTCTGCGCTGGCTAAATTCGTTCAGTTAGGACTGAGTGATGATTGCCCCAAGGGCAAGGGCCGCGATGATTATTGGGATACACTGTATAGCGTCTCACGGCAACCAGAACCGTTTGCGTACCTGAATCTGTTTGGAAAACGTGTCGATGAGGATGGCGAAATGTATGTTGACAGGGAAGCTAGACAGCGTGTTTTTAGGAGGAAGTTCTTTGAGTTAGTCTGGGCAGGCAGTGAGCAGGCTATGAAGGAGGGAGGTGCTCCTGGTAGATCTGCGGTGGACTTAGGCAAGGCCGTTAAGGATGGGATGAATGGGTTTGATATGTCGGGATGCAGCGAGGCCTTGGATCTTGATACCCTTTGGTAAAATGAAAATAAGTGCCATCGGTCCGAAAGGTTGCTCTATGATTTTGCTATCTGAAGCGAGGCCCAAAAGTGCTGTGAGAAGCTCAATTATGCCCAATATGGAAGTTACTACAACAGAGCTTCGCATACAAACAAGCACATTATTTCTAGTCATATATTTGGGGGCTATAGTTTCCTTCTTCTTCTTCCTCATCTCATTATTTTTTCGGCACACAAACAAAACAACTATCTCACATAGTACCATCAAGATTTGTTTCTCCGTCTTAGCATTAACCGTCAGCAATCTTGGTGCCTTGGACATTTTTCAAGATGAACCACGAAAACATTCCGCCCACACCTTCTTCATCTTCTATCTCTTGCTTTCCACCGCCAGGTTTGCTCGAAATTGCTGTAAGACGCTGCTTGTTTACTACTTCTATCTTATCATATCGATCTTCTAACTGTGACTTCTAGAAACTTAATATCAGCGCTGACCATTCACTAAACTCGGTATGGAAGGCTACCGAGCCCGACACACCTGAAGATTGTACATGGGGTCACGCTGGAAATGTCTACGAGTGGGATGGCATCATGGGTGATGTCGCACCAGCTATGCCTGAGCTTGAGGACGAGCTGTTCGGTCCTGTAGATAAACGTCACTCTCGACAAGGCGAAGACTTTGAAAAGTAAGTATCCCATTTAAGTATCTCCTTCTGTTATTAACATCAGGTGTAGACTTGACGATGTCGAGGTTTCCCTGGAAGGCCAGGTCAAAGTCAACCCCATCTCAACTTTTGAACATGCTGGTTTGCATCCCGTCATGCTAAACAACATCAAGTTGATGGGCTATCTGAAGCCCACGCCCATCCAAAAGTACACTCTTCCAGCAGTTCATACCGATCACGATGTCATGGGCATCGCCCCTACTGGTAAGTCATAATAGGCCCGTTCATATGAACCGTTATGATACTGATATTGGCAAATCCAACAGGCTGTGGAAAGACGGCTGCCTTTCTTATCCCGATCCTCAACAAACTTGTTGGAAAGGTTTCAAAATGGGCTGCTCCTCGCCCTGGCTTCAACGACCCGACACGTGTTAGAGCCGAACCTATGGTCGTCATCATTGCTCCTACCCGTGAGCTGGTGATCCAGATATTCGACGAAACACGTAAATTCTGCTACCGCACCATGGTTCGTCCCGCTGCTGTTTATGGAGGAGCTCCTCATTTATCTCAGCTGAATTCACTAAGTCGTGGATGTGAGCTGCTTATCGGCACTCCCGGCCGGATTCTTGATTTCAAGCGTCGTCAGAATGTCCTCTCTCTTCAGCGTATGCGCTACTTAGTCATTGACGAAGCTGACCATATGATGGATAAGGTTTGGTCAGACGAGATGACTCAGATTCTACAGGGCAACGCCTCTGGTATGTCAACACATACTTCATGATATATGCTCAAACTCGAGCATTCTACTAACATCTCTTGTGATACATAGTCGGAAATGTTCCAAAAAACTACAAGAAACTCATGTTCTCAGCTACCTTTCCACCGGATGTTGAACAACTCGCGGCGAAGTATCTATCTGACCAACATGTCAGATTCCATGTTGGTAACTATAAACAAATAGTTCAGAACATCAAGCAAGTTGTTGTTTACTCAAATTCTCGTGACAAGAAGGAGACTCTTGTCGAGTTGCTCCGCTCTATGCCAGCCGTTCGCACACTCATCTTTTGCAACAGCAACGAAAGAGTGAACTTTATCGACAACATGCTGTTTTCGATGGGCGTACCCTGCGTAGCGATTCACTCTAAACGAACGCAGATCGAGCGCGAACACGCCATCCGATGTTTCAAAAGCGGGCGTTGTCCTGTGGTTGTGGCAACCTCTCTTGCTAGTCGCGGCATTGACGTGAAGGACGTCAAACATGTCATCAACTATGACTTACCTAAGTCTAATATCGAGGATTATGTCCACCGTATCGGTAAGCAGTATTCTATAAGCATGCATTAGGGCACAGACTCTAATCGGTAAAGTGTAAATAGGTCGCACGGGCCGTATTGGGCATCGCGGTGTTGCCTCGTCTATATTTAGTGAAGCTGATACTGCTCTAGGTCATCAGCTAGCCAACTTCCTATCTAAGAACCGCCAGGAAGTGCCTCTGTTCCTGCAGCACTATCTTTTACCGAGCGTCAAAAAAGAGTAATTAACATTGAGACATTGAAAGATATGTTTGGCATAACAAAAACGAAGCAACAATTGGTCACAAAAGAGGAAAGATAGAGATAGAATATTCAGTTAAGTAGTTCTTCTATTGATCAAAACGATTTATGTGATAGTGGTATCAAATGTGATTTACATGTTCTTTAGTATAGTTCTCAATCCCTCCATCATTCGGCCAAAGGTGATGCCATAGCCCAGCTCAATAACACCCTTGACAAACATCCAGCTTTTCCGTTGATCAGCCACGGGATATTGAACCTTGGGAGGGATGCTAGTACGAATGCCGAGCCATGCCAAGCGATCGATACAGACACTCTTAGCATTGCAGAGACCTCGTAAGCCTTCCTCACCGGCAAAGCGGCCATAACCAGAGCCACCGACACCGCCAAATGGTAGCTGGACAGCATAAAAGGTAGCGAAGTCGTTGATGGCAACATTGCCGGAGCGGATTCCATCAACGACAGTCAAAACAACAGGGTCGGAGTCCTTGCCGAACACAGAGGCACCAAGGCCAAAGGCTGGGGCGTTGGAAACGGCTAGAATAGACTCGACAGATGCGTCATTAGTAGTCATGATGGACATGATGGGGCCAAAGCACTCCTCGTTAGCAACGGCCATTTCCGTCGTCACATCTACCAACAGAGTAGGCTCAAAGTAATGTGCCTTAGGGTAATCGGGGTGCTGAAATCTCTTGCCGCCAGCAAGGAGACGAGCGCCCTTGGCTACAGCATCCTGGACCAGGCTTTCTAGGCGGTCAAAGTGGGCATCGGAAATCATTGCACCCACGTCAGCGTTGGGGCCGAGTCTCAGGGCCTGGACACGGGGGGCCACCTTAGCAACGAATTCTTCAACGAGTTCGGGCACGACAATGATGCGTTCAACGCCGATGCAGTTTTGGCCGGCGCTTTGGAAAGTGCCACGCAAGGCGATCTCAACGATACGGTTCAAGTCCTTCTTGGCTGATGCAGTCACGATGAAGGGGTCTTTTCCGCCTAGCTCGGCGACCAGCGGCGTTAGAGACTTGGCAGCGTCAGTAGCCACAGCATGGCATACGGACTTGGAGCCAATAAAGGTCAGATGGGAAATGTCCGGGTGGGCGCTCAGGTGGGCGGCATCGGCAGGCCAGCAAGCAACCGTTTGCACCAGATCGGGACTATGACCGTGGGCAACTAGTGCGCCGCGCACTATGCGTGTAAAGTACATGGACGACCAGACGGTCTGCTCAGACACCTTGACAACGATGGCATTGCCGGCGAAAATGGCGGAGATGACGGGGCCGATGAAGTTGTGGAACGGGTAGTTCCACGAGACCAGGGCGGCGACGACGCCGAGTGGCTCGTAGCGCACCTCATTGCGCTTGTACATGAGCAGTAAATTGGTAGGGCGGCGCGACGGGGCCAGCGCTGCCTCGCCATGCTTTAGCGTCCACGACAGCTTCTCAGCCGTCACCATGATTTCACCCAGCTGGGCGTCAACCAGCGTCTTGCCGCTATCCAGGCAAGCAGCATGGCAAATCTCCTTCTGGTGGTCTAGCACGTGCTGCAGTAACGAGCGCAGAACAGCGCGGCGCTCGGCAAAAGTCGTCTTAGCCCAGATCTTTTGTGCGACTGCCGCGGCGCCGATGGAGCGGTCGATGGCATCCGGCGTAGACGGGTTCATGTGGCCTAGGAACTTGCCGGTTGCGGGTGCGTAGCATTGAATGGCGTTGCTTTCAGGTACTTTGATGGAGGCAATGTCGACTTCACGGTCTTCTTCTGGTAGCTTGATGGCCGGAACAGTGTATTTGATGGGGCCGTCTTCGCCAGGGAGAAGCAGATACATGAATATTACGGCCATGAGGGTGCCGCCAATAGCAGATAAGAGTTCGAAGCTAGATAAGCAGCGGGTATCACATGTCAGCTACACGATGCTTGCGAAGCAGGGGATTGTCATAATTATGATAGTGATCGTAGCTGGGGTTAGATGAAAATAAAGTGCTTGTACTTACCGGACACCAGGAAACTTGCCTGCTAACCAGGCCTGGACGGCCTCGACCAGCGTGAAGACGGCATCCCGCACCGGGTTATTGGGAATGGGGTGAATGGCTTGCACCATGGCCAGCTCCCTAGACAAAATATTTTCGTAATTTTGTCTTTAAAGAACGTCACACGAGAACTATAAAGCAATTTCTAGCTTCATAGGCTCTGGAATAAGAGCAGTGGGCTTTAGACTTTAGTCCCAAGCACAAAAGGTCGACAGAATGAGAAAAAATACCAAGGCCAACTCTCCTTTCGAAAAGATTAGATT
Organism: Endoconidiophora laricicola; assembly: GCA_001640655.1. Classification (NCBI taxonomy): domain Eukaryota; kingdom Fungi; phylum Ascomycota; class Sordariomycetes; order Microascales; family Ceratocystidaceae; genus Endoconidiophora; species Endoconidiophora laricicola. The sequence goes on along the minus strand of LXGT01000122.1, from coordinate 47,787 downwards.
GGGCTTTTACTGTCAGTTGACTTATAAAAGAGGAAGGAGCTTGATGGTGTGGCATTGGCGGGATCGCTATGTGGCGTTAGTGGCGCTGATTGCATGTAGCTAAATTAGGTAGCTTATAGAAAGAACATAAGTTTTTTTTGGGTGATTGTAACGTCAGATCTCCGATCAGCGCATATCATCTATTCATTGTCATCATTCACTAAGTATCAGAAATATCCTGACAGTCCATAGTTCTTCACTGAAGTCATACTTGGATGCTTTTATCTGATACTATACAGATAGCTTCCACATAAAGCGGTTCTTTTCCTAGTTTGGCCTTGATTCGTCGTTTGTGTCCTATCTCCTACCTTATATTTTTGCCTGCTCGGGGTTTTCACGATGTTCCTACATAGACGGTGAGCTGGCGGGACACGCCAGGGTGAATCAAATCCTCAAGGACGGCCCACCCCGTTAATGAAAGGCCGGGACTATGTTACAATTAGCTTCAATGTCAAATTAGCTAGCGTCTGTAAAAGTATAACTAAAGCTAATAATGATGAGTTTGTTTATTATACTACATCTACGCGGTACAATGTCCGCATACAGATATATAAAGCTGTTTGGCTACTTTTGCCTCTATGGCTACGATGCCTTGTCTTCGAATGTTTTGCCAGCAGAAATCTCCCTCTCGACAGAGACAACCTCTTCTACTTCCAGTGTCTTCATGCTATAGCGTATCTTCTTAGGCGAATAGGGACTCTCGAAAAGTCGTGAGAGCTCTAGCGTGTAACCTTTTGTTTCCAGGAACAAGAAGAACACGACAGTTACACAAAGCATCAAGAAGCCGAGATAGAAGACATAGTACCAGTAACCCATCTATCTAGTACAACGGAGTTCACATAATACTTCACTGTAAGCACAGCCTGGCTAACCTTTTCTTATACGCCAAACCACAACTGCGGATTGAGTATGGCATGATTTCCAGGATGCTACTATACAACAGCGGGTTGCACTCCAGGTCAAAGGCGGCGTTGTACAAGAAAAAATGACTACAACGGCATATGCGGCTCCCTGAGGTCCATCGTCGGCGTACATAGCTAAGGCAATAGTCAGAAGCACATTGGGACAAATCGTGCCGATGAACGACATGAACCAAAGTGACCGGCACCCCAGACGGTCAGCAGATTCCACACATATATGCCGGCATTTATGGCGGACTGTTGGGCGATATAAGTGATGTCAATGCTTGCCAAGATATGCGAGAAGTAGTGCGTATTGACGCTTTGGCCGCACCACAGCGTCATGACGGCCACCAGAGTGGCCAAAGTCGTGTAGATCTCAGTCTCGATATGCCAGGCACGCAACTTAGATCCGTCAACCGTATTTTTGGCCGCCGACAGAATCAAGCCCTGGGCTGCCAATATATAGACAGCTCTCAGCCGCAATAAACTATCAGCTCGCAACGTATATCCACCCGCTACATATGCTGCTAGCCCTCCAGAACTCTGTCCTTTTGGCACCGCCACAAAGGAGAAGAAAGTCCAGTAGGTTTGACAGTCAGCGTGGCTGCTGCGTGCGCGCAATATCCATACGCGTGAATAGCAGCATCATGCCCGGCGTCCTTTTCGACCACAGGATACAGACAAATTGTAGCTAGGCATCACGCGCCTAGGTGACGGCTGTCGGCGGCTCGTCCGATTGCAGATAGGCCGCCAGGTGTAGGATGAGGCTAGCCAACTGCTCGTTGGCATCAAACACGAGGGCGGCAGACGCGACGTCTTCTATGAGAAGCTCCAGATAGGTTGTGAGTGTATAGTAGATATTAGCAACAGCAGATATAGCGACAAAGTGTTGAGACCCAACATATCGCTATTAAGGACGTCCCCGAAAACACCTTCGTTAGCCACGTCTGGCAGAAGACAGTCAAAGTCAATGCTATGTATGCCCGGTGGCAAGGCAACTAGTTGCACATCACTAGCGTCTACCAAAGCTGATGCCGCAACTGCTAGTCGGCACATGTCTCAATGCGTCCCGTAAAGATAGCATCCGCTTCATAGCGGCCCCGTTCTGTGTACATGCTAGGATCCTGGGTATGGTGCAGCGCCACAGTTCTCATGGGTCCCACGCACTGGGCGTCGCCAACGGCCGTGAAGTCGATGTTTAGGATAACGATTGAATGGACGGTTTGCAGCGAGGCAGTGGTATTGGAGTCAGAGCGATCAAAGAAACGTCGCGATACTGAGTACCAGCTTGGCATGAGAACCGGCAAGTACTTCGTCGACTTCTTAATATGTTTAAGTGTCAGTCTCATCTATCCGGCAGCAAGCACGGCAAAGTAGATTGCCAGCCACTTCAGATCCTCATCTGCCAGCATCTTTAACGCGCAGCCTCTCGCCTAGGCCATCTTTAGGTAGTCATAGAAGACGCCGTGTTCACGCTGAGACTAAACGCTGTCTAGTTTTGAGTGCTTCCAAGCCGTCCATTGTTCAGCATTCTATGGCACAGCGCTACTGAGCTTTGCACTGACCAGCTAAATATCGGATTGGCTATGAACCTGGCAGATATGAAGGCTAGATCGGCGAACAGCCGGTGTTCCAAAAGCCCCGCGGTATCGGGTCGAAGGACGGCAACTGTGTCGTCGGCAGGGGCAACTAGGTCGTCCAAGTCTCCATCTTCGTGTCGCGTCAGAACAGGTACTTGTGTCGACAGAGATGCCTCTCTAAACTCCGATGCCAACAGCTGTGCGCGCAGATGCAAGTTCTCGCTCTGCAAGGTTCAGAAGTGACTACTACTACCAGTATTAGTCATCCCTGATAGTCGTAGCATAACCAAAAACAACAGCAGTACTTTCACGGCGATTACTAAGACTACTACTAGAATGACCACTACTAACCTAGCTCCTCAAACTATGTACTTGGTGGTTTATTTCTACTGCATACATTCTCAAGCTTTAGGCGATGCGAAGCGCTGAGGCCTTGGTCGAGACATTAGCTGCACAGCAAGACTTTATCACAGCGGACTTAACGGCACGCAAAAGCACGGGATTCTCTGCCTGGGTGAAGACCACGGACATGGAGCAGACAAGGAGGAAACGGAAGAAAACTCGTCAAGCCAAGGATTTAGAGACGATGGGAGGGGTTGTTACGATGTCTAGACAAGTTTCGTCGGCATATTAGCGGCGCAGGACCTCCCTTCCCCAGAGAAGAAGAATATCGATCAAAAAAGTGTACTAAAAACAAGAGTGCTGAGAAAGTTCAAGTTTGTTTTCGCTGGCTTTGAAGCGAATTTGTAGCCAGGGGCCGGATAGCGTAGCGCTCAGATCAGGGGCTACAATGACAACAAGGTCAGTTTATTTTTATGAGAGTCTTTTCCTGAAAGAGAGGGGGGGGGGGGACAGAAGAAAAGAAGGAAGATGAAAGAGGAGCCAGAAGCACAGTAAGGCAAAGAAACCAAATTGCAAAGTAAAGGAGGAAGATTGCTGCTTACAAAGTGTCTCTCACACTTCTGTTACTTATCGTGAGATTTCTTAATTGTATCAATGGAAGGATCGGAGAGGAGATAGGCAGGCAGCTTCTTATCACAAGTCAGCGATTATAAAGTTCAAAGAATCAAAGCACATCCGTTTTTGTTTCGAAGCTTAGCGCTCTCGAATTTAAGTTCACCAACACCAGATTATTGTTTTTAGTAGCTATTAGTTGTATTTCTTGCTTGCTTTGGAGCTTTCTCTTTGCCTCTACTAGCTTGATTGGCACATTATCTACCTAATTCGCCAGACCAAGAAACAAGAGCCTTACATACTTGTGTTATAACAAGATACTAGTACTTCACTGCAAGGTTACCTTGAACGGCCAAAAATTTTCTCCAATCCAGTCTTGTCTTACTTTCTTATTAACCCAGGGTGTTTATCTCAGTCTTTCTCTTTAATCTTGAGATCTCTTAATATTCTTCCCAGAACCCTGGAACGGTCTGGTTCTAAGCCAGGGACCATGCTCCCCGTCAGTTTCTGAATACAGGCAACCGAAACACAACTTGTCCAGAGCTTTCGATACAAGACCCAACTAGTAACTAGTATCGTATTCTCTATGTGTGCCCATATTTATAATGCTCGTGTTTGTTTCCAAGTAATACAGGCTGAGCTCCTTCTTACGCAATCCAAGCGGCCACTCTTTATTTCATCATCATCCTGATTTGTCGTCAAGTACACATTTCTCTATACAAACTAGTTTGGGTCGATAACGTCAGAAAGGTTGCTACTCGTATCCCACCATAGCTATGATTGTTTGTGTCTTTATTAGCCTAGAGATATCCGTAGTCCAAAACCAGCTTGCTTTTCCTATGTTCCAATTACCGTTTCTCTCTGTCAGAAGGAAGCGTGATCTTCTCTCATATCACTCTTCTTTGATTCATGTGTTTATCCGTCACAAGATAGCTTACTCAGAAGCTACTATCATCTCGTCTTTCTTATTATTTGAAAGAAGATATACATAGTATTTTTGGGAGTTCTCTAGAGTCTTCTTTGCATTGTACCTGAAATCCTTCTACCGTCCGGCCCCGATCTGTGACTCTCAGGATATCGGGCATTGACCCTCACTTACTAAGAATAAGTCGAGCACTTGGACTATCTAGTGCACTGAACGGCATAAAGGCCATTTACGTGGTTAATGGTGGGTGAGCCAAAATACATACTTTTACGCTTTCAGATTTCATAACCCTACCTGCGACATTGTAACCCTTGTTTCTTGCTATACTTCGCAGTATCAAAAAATATTATCATGCTCAGCCACGTTTCAATAACCGTCGCGAATCATGACCTTTTTTTTTTTTTTTTTCTATATTTTTTTCTTTTTCATTATGCTATTTCTCTGTGAAAACAAAGACAAGCTTGGCATTTCAGATCGCTGAGATGAGATGAAGGTGAGAACCAAGAAAGAGATTGCCTAGTCAGCCTATGCTATAGAGATTCGGTCCCCATGCAAGTCCCCGACAAGCCGAGATTTTCCATCTTGTTACACTGTATTCATTAGTTTGCAAGGGATGAGCCGCCGGTTCAATACGCGAGTCGAATGAACGCAAGAGTCAATCACTGTTCGTGTATCACGCCCCGTTACCCGATTATCCCGGAGACCTGGCTGACCGGAGTCGCGTTGCTCGTATATCAAGTCAGCAGCATCTTGTGTATAACATCAAACTCATAACATGTTCAGGAATATGCATGCTATAATTACGATACAGTTGCTAATCTAGTAGCAATCAAGTTCTGCTTGACCGCGTAGACCCGCGTACTGGCTTTCTGTTTTGTCGTCATGGTAGATAGCCTTTCCCAATATCATGGTTTCATGGTATGTATACCTAGCTAGTATCTCTCATCCACTTCCTTTGACTAGTCTTGAGAGTAGTTAGCATGTTTCTTTTCCTTAGAGTTATCGATCTTTACTCGATCTTCTATAAATATTTTACAGGAAAGCATTTCAACAGAATCTTCACACATGTTCATTTTTTTTTCTTTTTCCTTTGTTGCTCGCTTTGTTACTTTGCTCTGGCACATGCCAACTTGGGCAACTGTCTTTCTATCTAATATGCATGCGCTTGCACCTTTTCTTTGACTTATTAACGATAAAGGCCAAGCCGCCAACAACATCCTTTTGCTTCCTACTCATCTCATCCTTCCCATCCTATCTATCGTGGTTTAATATCTCATTTGCTGACACTCTTGGCTCGCGCCATCGAGATATATGACAAACCCCTCTATATATTTTATTACAATGTATATGCTTACTTATTTTTTGTCACTGTCCCGGAGCTTCCTGCTCTGCTGAGGTCATATGTGATATAATATTTATCAATATTATTACCAGAATTTATCGAAACCTTCTATGCGTCTTTCGTACCTAGAAGGAAACCACCTAGGCTTAGCCCAAAAGGTTGACGAACACGAGGGCGTCCCTCGGATAATTTATGTTTCTAGATTGTCGTGTAGTACCTACTGCTGAAAGGAGGCTTATTGCTTTACATTAAGATTTATTTACCCTCGACGACATGACCGAATCATCGTTGAAGAGAGAGGTGTTGCTTAGTTCGGGAGGCCACCTAAGAGGGTCAGTCAGTTCGACCAGAACCTGGACGCAAACATTTTAGGCGTAAACCAATAGAAGATATATACGAAGTAAAAGGAAAAAAAAAAGGAGAGCGGTGCTACACCTGAGGCCGTGCGCCAGTTCAGGTTGGATCAAATTGCATTGCTAGCATCACATTCGATCTTGACAGACAACCGTGTACTTGTATTGTCTCATTGCTGGCTCCGTTCTTTTACCCCCCATCCGGCTAACAACTCAAATTCGTTGTTGTGTAAGATATGTTTTGTTGCAGAAGGGAAAGTAAGAGAATAATAATAGACCAGCTTCGGGAACAAGCGCCTGGGGAAACGTTCATAGGAACACGGGCAAAATAGTGAAAGAATGATTTGGTCCTCGGTAATGGCTAATGACCTGCGTAGTCGCTTGACGAATTTCACAGTATATGCTGAATAAACAGTAGGTGTATTTTATATAAGAGGTTATTGTAGTTCTCAATAGATATTTGTGTTATATGGGGTTAAACTATTAGAAATAGGGTTATCCTGTGCGGTGGGACATAATAGGATACCGAACAAAGTTTAATGTTATGAGATGCAGTCAGTACCTTTTATTTCGGATTTTTTTTTCTTATGGCCTGTAAAGTATCAGGTGAACGAACATGTACCTTTTTTGCCTCTCCCACGAAATGCTTAAAATTTTCTGCTAAACGGGGTCTGGTTGCGAGAATCCGTCAGCTTTAGCTTGACACTTCTTTTGAAGTACGCCGGGTTGGATGATGTCAGCGCACCTTTATTAGCTCTTTGTTAGTCAATACGGATAGTACTAATTCCGGTCGGTTTTGGTCTGCTTTCTGCGACTTCTTGGCCACGATCTTCGTGTCGTGTTTTAGCATGTTTTCGACGCCTACCTGAACGTGCCATGAATCTGTTTGTTCATTGAAAGCAGTACATAGTTGTAGAAGTGAAAAAGTTAGTGATTTTCTTACAGAGTGATGCTACTATGATTTGATTTGATATATCTTAAGGCTAACTAACTCAACTCACGAGGAGCTTACGACTCTAGGGTAAATTAGCCTGGACAAGATATTATGATGGCTACTTGTAAACCAGATGCTCAAGCTTTTGACATACGAAGCGTATAAATTCATAAGTCCTACAGGACCCTATAGTATGCTTCGACTTAGCTGACTGCTTTTAGCGGAGTGATAATATGTATGCTGTTGCTCCTGAAGCTGAGCTTCACAGAGCGTTCAAGCCACGCGGCCCGAGACAGTCCTTTATTGATAAGGCCTGACATCCTGCCACCACAAGGAAGGTGGAACGAGAGTGCACGGCTGTGAGAAAAAGAAGAGTTGTAGCAACAAACAGCTAAATTTTACCAAACAAACTCGTCGCCCGATATATATCAAAAAGACCTGCGTTTCCCCATGAACACAGACTACATACAGCCTATTGCTTCCATATGCTTAGGCCTCTTCTATCTATCTTCATCCACTTGATCCGATGACTTTGAGCTCTTTAACCTTTATGTGCGGGTGTGACTCTTAGCTGAGGGCTTACTAAACAAAATTTGAAAACGCTCAAAAGAAAATAAAAAAGAAATAAGAGCCCAAGGCAAGGTATTAATTAGTAAGGCATATTGTAGCTAGGCGATATTGAGTTGTAGCATCCGTTGTGTTTCCCCCACTTACTGCTTGTATTTTGTTTTATTTTTTCTTTCGGCTCTACTGGAACTCGCTGTTATTGGCTTTGATCCTTTTCTCCTTCTACAGTTAGAACTTCCAACACTAGTAAAGTAATTTTTATTACAGCCAAAAAAAAAAACCTCCGCTACTTCTAGCGCTGTAGCATAATTCTAACGTCGCAGAAAATAACATCCGGGCCTTCCGAGCACCCTTTTGATTCAACCCGTATTGAGCAGTCGCTTCGTATGTCCGCTCTTTTCTCTCTTCGGGTACCTCTTTATGAATTTCCCCTTTGGTCATAGTAGCAAGTTGGTAGGACCACCAAAGGACTTTCTAGTAGCTATATAAGCAAGCAACTAGCAAACTACAAAGCGTTCGCAACGTTTTAAGACTGACACTTGATCCGTATTATCTAGAAACTAACTCGCAAGGGAATAGCGAACGGACTGTCCATCGGCTCGGTGTATATAGAATGGCTAGAAGACGGACGGCGGGATAGGGAAGGAGCCCGAGATGTCGTCTTTATATTTTATCGTCTTGATTCCGTTTGAGAACGTAGTTTCCGCATTTTCTATACTGATGGACCCAGTACCAATCTAGCATATGGTACGATGCAGGTGGGCTATTGCTTCATGTGCTGAACCTGTAAATTTCTGCAACTACTACTTGAAGATTCACCTGAATTTTTTTCTCTCAACCATTGCAGAATTTCTGTTCTTTGTGCACAAGGCTGATGTATTTTTTTTTCCTTAATCCAGCCTTCTCAACTCTCGTAGAACAACTTCATAAACTTCATTAAAAGCCCCCCAAAAACTAGCCTGGGCCAATATTACGCTTGGCCTATCACGATATCACGACATCATCTTCTGCCCACCCTGTGTAATGGCTTGACGTACTGTACGACTGCGACTGTTCATGATGGGACCCGCTCACCGTTACAACCACCGATTTCTATTTTTTTTTTCCAGTTTGACACGGCTCTAGAGAGACAACTAGAAGAAGAAGAATAAGAAAAAGAAGAGCGCCGCTTGAGCCCGCTAGCTCTTAAATTCTAAAATAAAAGGAAAGAAAGGTGCTAAAACAACCATAGCTACTTTGTTACTTCTACTGGCAAGTAGCATTAAAGCCCAACTAGCTAGCATTAGCTACAAGTAGGCTCTGTGAGCACTACTCGCCGCTTCTTCCGCAATCCTCTGTCGTCTTGACCCAATCTGCACGAAGCGACTACAGAAAAAGCGACGCCGCTCGTCATCATCAAGCTTCTATCCGACACTGCCGTTAACTTGACGAACATTTTGGCTGGATAGCTTCAAAGCTCCTAATATCTTGCCGGCGTGCTTCCTTTATTGGATTTCGCTACGACTCCACGACAAAAATACTAAAACATTAACCCTGGTCATTCATTTCCTAGACATAAAATATTGTGTATATATTTTCTTCTATTTTGCTCAGTATTCTTGATCCGGCTGGCCAATACGATCCATCACGCACAGCCTGCCTCTCATACTTTAGTTCCTCTTATTTTCCCTTCTGTATTATTATTATTATTATTTTCCCTATTATTTACTGTCCTTTTTTCTCTATATTCTCTTGTTTTATGGCACTTTTATTTTTTCCCCTTCTTGTTAATTTCTTGGAGATTCTACTAAACTATTAACTGAGCCTCTTCCCAATAATCACCTCTCCTGCATTGAATTGAATTGCATTTCGCACTTTTCATTCCTCCTGTGAATAGCAACCCAACAAAACCCAGAAAACAATCAAGCAGTACTCTAGAAGTCGGAGCCCGGAACACACTAGCCTAGTCAAGTAGCCGGTAATAATTGACTGTTACGGGCACTTAGCTTGCTGTCTTCATATAGCTTCATAGCCTGCATTGAGCGAGACAACTAGAGCAACAACAAGAGCCTTGTAACCGCTATTATTTCTGCCGTATTTCTATCTTGGCATTTTTTTCCTAACGACACATCATTACTGTTCCATTTACTTGTCATCGCCAGCTTCAAAATCCGCTGGTTGACCTCGGGAGTCGTTCGTTTGGTAGAGCTTCGCATTCTTTCTCCTTCTCAATCTTACATAGTAGCTTCATTCGTTTATCTGCTGCCGCTACTGCTACACTGCTCAGTTAGCACCGTTGCTTTAACTAGTGTAAGATAAAACCCTCCGCTCCTTGTGTCATTTGCTAGCGTGCATGTTTTGAAGGGTACCCCCTACTTGGCCGGCCCTATTTTAGCTGTCGCTACCTGCAGAAACCTGCTATATTACATCCGACTGCACTGCTGCTACATCACATTTGGGGGGTCCTATTATAGTACATTGCTAGCACCCTTCATTATCTAACGCTATGTCGTGCTACGCTTCGCCTGTGCTAACATTTGAATTCTCGAAATTCCAAAACAGAAATCTTACCAATCTCACAATTATCTTGCTTTTCTTGTCTTTCTTGGTCTCCTCGCTACCACATCCTCCATCACTTCGATTATCACCAACCGCCGCCGCTGTCCTAGTGCCTTTCTTTTTTGTTTCTGTCTTCCTACCCCTTCTTGGCCATTGACTTAGTCATTCGTTCGTTTTTGATCTATTCTATTATAATTTTGATTGTATGCTACTTTCTGTTGTTCCCCCATTCGAGCATTTGGCGATCACCTACACCTACAAATAATTATCTACGATAACTTCTTTTTTTTTTTCCTTAACGAGACGAAACGATATCTAGAACGCTATACGCGAGAGACCAAGCACAATCAAATACTAGCTACTAATTACGAACGTTTTGCCGCTGTGCGAAAGGCAGAAGGAGAAATAGAGAAGTGAGTGTATTTGTGTGCGTCCTTACTCGCCCATTGCTTGCCTGTCTGAGTCTCCCTGTGATTACTGGAGCTCGATTGCTCTCGTTGCCTCAGAATACAAAGAAGGACTAGGAAATCTCATACTCACAGAGAGACACCTCCGAGGGCAAGCACTCTATAGCTGTTGTTATCACCCTCCCTTTTGCAATCTTCCTGTACTGGCGCTCCATTTCGGGGCTGTTCGGGCTATCGCCCGCTAAACAACGCTATTCAACATGGACACCTCTTCAAACAACCATCGTGATGAACAGATGGACCATACACATCACGATCAACAACAACGCCAACACCACCACCAACAACAACAACAGCAACAACAACAACAACAACAACAACAGATCGATGGCCAGAATCAAATAGGCCAGGTTATCGACGGCACCGATCCTTTGCAGCAGCATGAGATTGTTCCAAAACCATATGTCAAACCGTCCTTACAACATTTACAACCATCGCAATCTCAGCTTCACCCTAATTCAAACTACAGTCCGACACCACAAATAGAGATTATTGACGAGAACCGCCAGTCCGTCGGCCCTTTTCACGAGTCACAATCTGCCGATGCTACTTCTCCAGTCTCACCACATTTCCAGCCAAAAGACCTGCGACACGCTTCGTTTGCGCCCTCCATCACGCCTACTGTGGACATGTCGGTACCAGGCCAGGCTATTACCACCGACGACCCCAATGCTACAACACCAACAACACCACATTTTGCTCCTGATGTCCGTGGCAGCAAATCGCCAAGAACAAAAGGTCACCTCCCGTCACCTTCCGAAACCCACCGCGCCCGTTGGGCTACCCGAAAAATGACCATCAAAAGCAGCAATAACAAACGCGCGTCTATCATCGACAGACTTGCTAATCGCAAGTCGTTGTTGGGTGAGAAGAAGCGTTTTAGTGGCGGCACTGATAGCCATGAACACGAGAACGATGATGCCGAAACCGAAATCATCGAAGAAGAGGAAGAAGAAGAGGTATCTTCTACACGCAGATTGTTCTTCAACATTCCACTTCCCGACGACCTTAAAGATGACGAAGGCCATCCCCGCGTCAATTTCACTAGGAACAAGATCAGAACGGCAAAATATACCCCATTAAGTTTTGTACCTAAAAACCTGTACTTCCAATTCCATAATGTCGCCAACATCTTCTTCCTATTCATGGTCATTCTTGTGGTAAGTCCCAGTTTTCATTTCTTCTTTTATTTTCATTCTTATCAGATCTATCTCGGTTTTCCGACGAAATATAATGTTGCTTTTCTCATCTTTCTGCTATCTTTGCCCATCTCAAGTTTACGCTTATCCTTCTACGAGTATTTCATGTGGTGTGACATTCAGCCGCACCCGAAACAAGACCGAGTAGAGCCCGGCCTTGGTTTTTTTTTTTGGTTCTGTGCTAACCAAACTTGCTTCATAGTTCTTCCCCATATTTGGTGGTGAAAACCCCGGCTTGAATTCTGTTCCCCTGATCTTCATTGTTGCTGTCACCGCCATCAAGGATGCCGTCGAGGATTCCCGCCGTACTGTCCTAGATTCCGAGCTCAACAACGCCCCTGTCCACCGTCTGCAACACTGGGACAATGTCAACGTCGAAGACGATAATGTGTCTATCTGGAGACGTATCAAAAAGGCTTCGACTCGTGCCTCCGTCTCTTCTTGGAGATTGTTCAAATCTATCTGGAGTAAAAAGGCCCGCCAACAACGTCAGGCTGCTAAGGAGGCTATTATGGAAGATGGTCGCCCGTCTGTAGATGTTCGCAACTCAATGGCTTCGGCTCGTCGCTCATTTATGACTGCTCGTGAAGATATCCAGATGACCCCCGTTACATCGCCGGTTGCCACAGCCTTGGACGCCGCTGCGCGCACTCGTCGCCGCGCCGAAAAGATTCGTACCATGAAGACCGATCTTGTCAACCATAAAGCCGAGGCTAGCGGCCGGTCTCGTTTCCACAAAGATACCTGGAAAAGTATTCGTGTTGGTGACTTCGTTCGTATCTACAACAACGATGAATTGCCTGCCGATGTTATCATCTTGGCTACCTCTGAAAAGGATGGCGCTTGCTATGTTGAGACGAAGAACTTAGATGGTGAGACTAACCTCAAATATCGACAAGGACTTCGCTGTGGCCGTGATATGCGCCATGCTCGTGATTGTGAGCGGGCACAGTTCTGGCTCGAAAGCGAGGCCCCACAGGCAAATCTGTACAAGTTCAATGGTGCTATAAAATGGTATCAGGAGATTCCCGGTGAGGAAAATGATGAACCCGAACTTCTGACTGAGTCGATTACCATCGACAACCTTCTGCTGCGTGGCTGCGCTCTGAGAAACACCGAATGGGTTCTTGGGGTCGTTGTGTACACTGGACACGACACCAAGATTATGATGAACGCTGGTATTACCCCCAGCAAGCGCCCCCGCATAGCTCGTGAGCTCAACTTTAACGTCATGTGCAACTTCCTTATCCTACTGTTCATGTGCCTGATTTCTGGTATCGTCAACGGCGTTTTCCTTGCTCGCTCTGACACATCGTCCCATTACTTTGACTTTGGCATGATTGGTGACACACCTGCCATGAGTGGCTTCATTACATTCTGGGCTGCGCTGATTTTGTTCCAGAACTTGGTGCCTATCTCTCTGTATATCACTCTGGAAATTGTGCGCCTTCTGCAGGCTATTTTCATCTTCAACGACGTTGAAATGTACTACGAGCCTATCGACCAGCCATGCATTCCCAAGTCATGGAATATTTCCGATGATGTTGGCCAGATCGAGTACATTTTCTCCGACAAGACCGGCACTCTTACTCAAAATGTCATGGAGTTCAAGAAGGCCACTGTCAATGGTCAGCCATATGGCGAGGCTTATACGGAGGCACAAGCTGGTATGCAGAAACGTCTTGGCGTCGATGTCGTTGCCGAGGGGGAGCGTGTTCGTGCTGAAATCGCCGAAGCCAAGATTCAAGCTCTGGAAGGTCTCCGGCGCATTGATAACAACCAATACCTACACGATGAGGATCTGACCTTTATCGCTCCCGATTTTGTTGCGGACCTTGCTGGAGAATCAACTGCTGAACAACAGGCTGCTACGGAACACTTTATGCTTTGCCTCGCTCTCTGCCACACTGTCATTGCTGAAAAGGTTCCTGGTAACCCTCCCAAGATGGTTTTCAAAGCCCAGAGTCCCGATGAGGCTGCACTAGTAGCGACTGCTCGTGATATGGGTTTTACCGTCCTTGGATCTAACAGCGAGGGTATCATTCTGAATGTCATGGGCGAGGAGCGCCACTACCCGATTCTGAACACTATCGAATTTAACTCCACGCGCAAGCGTATGAGCTCCATTGTCCGCCTACCTGATGGTCGCATCGTTCTTATCTGCAAGGGTGCTGACAGTGTTATTTACGCTCGGCTCAAGAAAGGTGAGCAACAGGAGTTGCGTCAAACTACTGCCGAGCACTTGGAAATGTTTGCTCGCGAAGGTCTCCGTACTCTGTGTATCGCACAGCGGGAGCTGAGCGAGACTGAGTACCATGAATGGAAGCTGGAACACGACGAAGCAGCTGCCTCCATTGATGACCGTGAAGAGAAGCTGGAAGCTGTCGCCGAACTGATTGAGCAAGAGCTAACTTTGCTGGGTGGCACTGCCATTGAGGATCGTCTTCAGGACGGTGTTCCCGATACGATTGCCATTCTTGGTGAAGCAGGAATTAAACTGTGGGTTCTGACTGGTGACAAGGTTGAAACTGCCATCAATATTGGCTTCTCTTGCAACCTCCTCAATAACGATATGGAGCTGATTAACCTCAAGGTTGACGAGGATCCGGCTGGAATCTCTAATGATGAAGAAATGATCAAATCTCTTGACAAGCAGATGAGCAAATATCTAGATCTATTTGGTTTGGATGGCGGCGATGCTGATCTGGCTGCAGCCAAAGTCAACCACGAACCTCCTTCGGCCACGCACGGCGTTGTCATTGATGGTTATACGCTACGCTTTGTGCTGCACGAGGAGCTTAAACAGAAATTTCTGCTCCTGTGCAAGCAATGCAAGTCTGTTCTGTGCTGCCGTGTATCTCCTGCGCAGAAGGCTGCCGTCGTTTCTATGGTCAAGAATGGTCTCGATGTCATGACATTGTCAATCGGTGATGGCGCCAACGACGTGGCCATGATCCAGGAGGCTGATGTTGGTGTTGGTATCGCCGGTGTTGAGGGTCGCCAGGCTGTTATGTCCTCGGATTACGCTATTGCCCAGTTCCGGTTCTTGCAGCGTTTGGTGCTCGTCCACGGCCGGTGGTCGTACCGACGTCTTGCCGAGTCAATCTCCAACTTCTTCTACAAAAACATGGTGTGGACCTTTTCGATTTTCTGGTACCAAATCTTCTGCGACTTCGACATCACGTATATCTTTGAATACTCGTACATCATCATGTTCAATCTGTTCTTCACTTCGCTGCCTGTTGGGCTTATGGGTGTCTTTGACCAGGACGTGTCGGACAAGGTGTCATTAGCTGTGCCGCAGTTGTACCGTCGTGGTATCGAGCGCCTGGAGTGGACACAGACCAAGTTCTGGATTCATATGATTGATGGTGTGTACCAGTCAGCTATGGTATTTTTCATCCCGTACGTCTTCTTCCGCGACGTGTATTTTGCGGCAGCCAACGGCCAGAACATCGAGGACCGCACCAGAATAGGAGCGTACATCGCGGCCCCCGCTGTGCTGACCATCAATATGTATATCCTGATGAACACATATCGATGGGATTGGATCATTGTTCTTGTGGTAGCTATCAGCTCCCTATTTGTTTTCTTTTGGACTGGCGTATACACGCAGTTCTCGGCGTCTGGCGTATTTTTGGAGGCAGCGCAACAGGTATACGGCGAAGCTTCCTTCTGGGCCGTGTTTGTTGTTGTTCCTGTGGTATGCTTATTCCCTCGGTTTGTGGCTAAGGCCATCCAGAAGGTGTACTTCCCATACGATGTTGATATTATCCGCGAACAAGCGCGCATGGGCGCTTTCGACTACCTCGACGAACCGAAGAAGAACGCTGGCGGACTTCCAGTCGCCGAAGGGGCATCCTCCTTTGGATCGAGCAATAGCTCCCGTCAGGGTAAGCACATGCCCTATGGAAGTGTTGATGAGGAGCAGCGGCCTATTTATCCGCCCTCTGTTATCACGCAAACCACCACACACCATGCTCAGCGTTCGCAAACTGGCTCTGACGGCACTAATTATACAGGCCACCAGCAACAACGCCAGAGCCTCGAGTTCGGCGTCGACCCAGATGCTGATGCCGTCCCATCGCTACCTACCGAAGTGCATCGCACGGGCGATGTTGATGTTGGCGGCGGTCCGCCCCAGACGCACATGACGCAGCAGCACCAGGGCCGGCCATCGATCGACCGGAACCGACCGTCGTATGATCGCATGCGCGCGTCTATGGACCGTATGCGGCCATCCTTCGAGGCTAGCAATGACATGACTACGGCGGCACGCCTATCACGCATCGAAAGCACTCACTCGGCTAGTCACGGTGCGGGAACAGGAGGCCAGAACGCGCGCCATTCACTTGGATTCCGCCCACGTTTGCGTGGATTGTCGTTGAGTAGAAAAGACCACTCCTCGTGATTAAGGTCTTGTGTTTCTGTTTTCGTTCCATCTATGTCTTCTCACCACATCCTGCCACCTCTTGTCAACCTCTCTCTTCCACTTTGCGCAGTGCGTTGTTTATGAGTCTAGCCTGTGGTCGGCGTTACAGACGTGATGCCGAGCCTGTTGGCTTTCTTTAATGCTTCTTACTATATGGGTTGGTTTTTGATACTAGGAAGTTGTTTATGTCTTTCGCTACCTTGTTGTCTCTCTATTTCTTGGTTATGCTTGTCTGTTGCTTCTTTCTTCTTGCTGTGTTTTTTTTTTTTTTTTTGCCTCTGTTTTGTTTGAAAGTGTTCGTTTCTCTTCTTGTCGTTTTATTCTTTTCTTTATAAACTTTTCCTATTGTTTCTCTGTTGCTTACTTTTTGTGTCCTTCATACATTTCCGGTTTTTTTTTTGCTGTCATTTTCCACACCTATCTCGTTCTTGAAAACGGCAATTCTTTTCTCCATTTCCTTATCCCATGCAACAAACAAGACATCATTAACTACCATTACTTTTATGCTACTTCATTCTGAAGTTGGCCTTATAAATACATACAAGAGATACAAAAATATATCCTGTAATCATGATAATAACACTAAACCACCACGACGTACAGGCGTACAAAAATCTAATACGCATGCCATCTTGTAGGCTTGACGAGGACGATGCACAATACTACTGCGAGTTGTACAACGCTGCTGGACAATACGACTTACGAGTTCGACAAGACCGATTCACGACGCCTATGAGGAGTTGGTCACAGCTGATCGGCGAAAGTCCGAGTTGCGCTAAGCTAACAAATGACACGGAAGTGAGCTGGATGAGGCCGCTGAACAAGACGATGGCGAGTCACAAGCCTCAGATGAATAGGAATACGAGACACAGGAGTTCTTCGCTTGCAAATTTCCTATATACAAAGAAACCTTGAGGTGCTCTATGGGCTAGCAGTCTATGAGGAGTGGCAAGAAGCTTATATCATGCCGTTGCTTTACCACGTCTATACTTTCAACTTCCCAGCGAAGAAGATCGAGAGTTGGGAGTTTGATATACTGTAAAAACGCATGACTATCTCAGTTCATAATTGTATTTATCTGCCCCTCCCTCTCAAGCCTTGGGCCGACTTTCCAAGTATTCACGAAGCACGACTCGCGCATATCTCTTCTTCTTTAAGTGACACTAAGTGTTTCGAGATTGCAGAGGCGCTAATATGCAACCGCTTGGAAAATGTACACGTGGTGAGCCAAGCACAGTTGCTACTGCTAATCAACATGGTCAAACCATGCAATTGCACGAAGAGATAACAGAAACATAAAAAGATACCAAGTTCATCAATTTATGGTGGGACACACTTTAACGGCACGACGATAAAGAATTCAAAGATAATCGCACGCCTGAACACGACTAGTACTTGGATGAGAAGCTTATAACAGTTTCGAGATTTGCATGAGTCTCGCCTTCCTATATCCGTTGTGGGATACAATACGCCTCACCGGCTTCTGACCGCAAATCCACCAGCCGCCCTAAAGCTACTAAGCGATCCAGACTCGGATGTCTTCTACAATGCCATAACGCTGCCTATTGTTGAGACAGAGGGGCGCAATAGCCGATCTATCTACTTCACACGAAAGCAAATACCGACTCAAACTTAGTACACACTTGTGGAAACTGTCGTCGCCCAGCTAAGCGAGAATTTTGATAATGGATACTGTAGGATGCATTGTCATGTTTACCTTGTATCTACTTGACGATACACTACATATCAAGTCCTATTCAGAGCGAGATCTAGTGTGTCATATCAGCATAAGCTAGATATATATAATATATGCTTCGTGAGCTACAGGGAGTGGTAGCGACCAATCTGTCTTGGCCACTTTACCTTCCGCAAAGGGATTTTTCACAAGGCTCGATGAATACTAGGATATCTACATGGCTGGACAAGAAAGTTCCGATATCTTTGCTATGTATGGAGATATCAGAAAAAACACAGCGTTACTCTTCAGAAGAGTTTTATAAGTGTTCTCTATGACCCTCGAGCAGAGCGATACATGCTCACTGATTTCGAACATCGTGTAAAAATACTACTATCTCGGTTACAGTAAACGATACCTTGGGATGACGACGATATTATAAGATCAAGGTAAGCTGAAAGCCTTATCAAGGGACAATTATCCATGCTGTTCTTAGCCTTCAAATATCTTGATATCTTATGTCAGTCTCTATGGCGAAGAAAAGAAGCATTAACAAAAACACTACTTGAAAATATAGTAGCCTTGTAGTATCTTCGTAGTTTTAGAAACTGAGCAAGGTTAAAGATACTTTATATAGTAGTAGTAGCCTTGTTGCGATAGATAGCTTTTTTAAGAAATCGATAGCCGCCAAGCTGCTGAACAATCTCAACAACATAGTGTACTCGGGAGTTGGTTTCATTTTGCCCCGTAGATAATACTTTGCTCGACGCACTGGCTTTGGTGGTGGCTGTGGCTGTAGGAACTTGGTGGAAACGGACAGGAAGTCGGCGTTGATCTAGATAGTGAAATTTAACACTGTACTTTTTCGACTACCTTGTTGTCCCCGTCAAAGAGGTATGGGGCCGCTTATGGTATCTCCATGGTCATTATCACTAATGTATGGTCCCTCTTTTCTATTCCTTTCTGTTGGGGAATATCTATAGTATACCCAATATATTCCATAGACGCACCCCAAAATTCGCCCTACTTCTAATCGAGCAACCAGATGGTACTGTCAATCCAAAAAGGTACTCGGCAACCTGTACATGGGTATGACTTCTATTACAATTATGACGAAATCTTGAAGACAGTGGCTTCTGCTCTAAATATCGCTAAGGCCCTGCGTCGGCTAGTTCAACATGCATTTTGCCCGCCTTGTGAGTGCGCTCATAACCAACCCTGCTGTTGATGATATTTTCTTCAAAGGTGATATGAGTTTACTACTTGAAAAGTTCACAGATGTAATCGACGACTCAGCTTTCATCATCGTAGTACGACCTCAGTCTATCATTTCACACATTCAAGCGAAGGATGCATGTTTTCAAAACGTGAATGGGCGCGGTATCTATAACCACTTGGCAAATTTGGCTACCGAGTTGGTTCTTCGGGAGGCGCTGGCGGAGTCAACGACAGCGGGACAATATACAGGGTCGGAGGCATAAGTATAATTTTATGTATCTACTTGTCCTAGTTTTACAGTTTCGTGTTTCCTTTGAGGTTCTTTATATTGACTGTCTGCTTGGCATTTAGGTTGGATGGTCTATTTTACTGTCTGTTGCTTTTTTCTTTCATAGTTATTCATTTTCATGTGCGCACACTTACTTATATCGATATGTGGGCACGTGATCAATACATGTGTTCCATGCCTACCGAAGGGCATAAGCGTCATTCAGCAGCAAGGTATCTATGAGCCAAAGCTCCTATCTGAAAGTAACTACGCAGGCTAGTATTTTTCAAGTTTCTCCCTTTTATTTTAGCAAAAATTGGAGCAATTTGTGCACGCTTACATTGCGCTAAGTAAGTGGCTTCTTAAGTTGACATGTCGCCCGATTAAAAGTGAGGCGCGTTCGGGGTGCTTCTAGATATTCTGGGGGTACTATAGAGGCTACCATTTTATCTATTCACATAACCTAGATAAATTTCATTACATCTATCTATTTGCAGACTTCTTTGCCGCTGTCTTTTTCTTTTTCCCTATTTTGATAGATCGTCTCTGTGTATCTATCTTACTCAATTTTTTTTTTTTAAATGAAAACCCCCTCCCCCCAAAATAAGGGCATTTGTCTGTTGTTGTTTTGTTTTACCGTGAATCTTGCATAGGAAGCGCACCAAATTCTTCACGCCACTATCAGGTAAAAATTCCGTTCTTACACGCCGCGGATTTTTCTTGCAAAAGAAAAAAAAATCAGGAAAAGGGGAAAAGCTTGACTTTGACCCGTCTCAAACAAATCACAACTTCGGACTCTAGCCGACATTACAGTTGTGATCTAATATAGCGATGGTGGCTCGGCAGATTGAATGCCCGATCAAAACTATATAGTGATTCCCATCTTTCCACCGAGCCCGAATACATCGCGAAATACTTATATATATATAGCAGAGACGACGTCTCAACACGACTGCGGTTTCGACTCGACCGATTATAGACTAGCAAGCGCAAACGCCAACTCGATTCCGACGAAACAAAACACACAGCGTTCAGACAGAGCTTAGTTTATCATCGGTATCCTGCACTTTTCTACTGCCGTCAAGACGGTCCTTATCAAGGACGATACAAGAGTAGAGTAGTTCATACTCAAAGGTTCTTTTGGCTATGGTGAAGTCTCCAAAAAATGTTGCTGGCAAGCGCAATACGCGAGCACGCATGACAGCAACCAGGAGCAATAGCGCAGCTAAAACTAGGCCAATATCGAGCTACTTCAGCCCCATACCTTCGTCATCTCCTACGAAGAAACCTATCACATCCACTGTTGATATTGATACTACTGCAGTTGTCGTCGCTACTAGTAATTCTGCCGATACTCATACCGCAACTGTGCGACAATCATTTTCTCGCAGCCGCTCCTCGTCCCTAAGCGACTGCGCTCTAAGCTCTCCTTCTTGGACCAGAGATACCAGGCTAGGGCGAACACCTCGCCAGGCGTTAGGAGCATATGATGGCAACGGCAGCACATCACGGCAGCCTACAGGCTCTGCCACAGACATAAAGCAACCCGTTTCAGTATCGCCAGTGCAACCGCTACGAGCTATGCTTCCGATAATATCGAGTCCCAAGCCACGGCGCACATTTGTCGCGCCTGTTATAGACCTATCGCTATCGTCAGACGATGATATCGAACTGCTCTCAGCCTACCCGACTACAACTATGCTTAGCTCAATGACTAGATCGCCATCACACCCGACTTCCAAACATACACAAACTATACATATGCCTGATTCCACCACTTCCAGGGGGCTAGGCTTGTCATTTGATCCATTTGCTTCATCGCCTCCATCTAGTCCAACGCCCAAGAAGTCATTTAGCCGGGATCTTGAAATCGGGGCTTCAGATGACGAAGACCTCCTTGGAGACAGTTCTGAAGATGACTTTGTTCCCTTAGCTACGCTCCTTAGCGAATCATCATATTATAGGAACCGCACGACGGGGACGCCGCCTGTCGTGCCCAAAGCTTTGGCTACGCCACTACGCTCAGAGCCTGTCCAAAAACGGCAGGCCACATTAGCACAAATCACTAAGTCACGCGCTGCGATAAACAAAAGTATAGAATTCGACATGTCCAAGTTACTAGCCGATGCCCAAGAAGATCAGCGCGTGGACTTACTGCTAGAGCAGAACGATCAAGCGTGGGTGAAGTACAAGAAGGAAATCGATGTGCCTTTGAATGCGACGGTAGACACATCGCAGCCCCTACATATGGGCGACATGCTGGACATGAAGGGTTCCCTGGAGACGGTTATCGAACAAAAGGAAGATGCACCATCTGTAGCTAAAATGGTAAACGCGGTAAATCGCACTGAATCTCTCGCTAATAATAACAGTGTGTGGCATTTCTTCAGTTCAGAAGAGGACACTTCCAGACCAAAGATTGCATTTCCCTTGGCGGATCTCAAGAAAGGCCTCGCAGGCTGGAAGCTAGACAGAAATGCCAATGATGATGCTAGTGCTAGTGCCGAATACGATCTTTTGTTCACGGCAATTTCGACGACGCCCGAGCTGTTATCATGGCCTATTCTCGAGTGGCTTCTGAAATCAGCCTGCGAAATGACAACCCAGGCCAAGGCCTGGCGTGTTCTTCACTGCCTTTTTCCCTCTCCGATGGTAGTTTCTCACATGACGTCCCAAGTCCTCAAGGACTGTTTCCGACTCGTGGGCTGTAGTGAAGATGTGTTTGTGGAAGATAAAGAACTCAACATGACTGGCAATGTCAAGGAGTTGCGGTACGCGGGTAGAGACTGGAATAACGTCGTGGCATTGTTACAGGCTATCGAACTACTCGAGCCACATATCACAACGGAGACTAGAGTACAGGTAGCAGTCATATTGGTGAAGCTAGCTGCAGATACGGAAGCTATGGCATCAACCAAGGTCAATCGTATATATGCCACGACAGTGAAGGCAATATTCGGGAAGATGAATAATGAGACTTTGAGTAATTTTGTAAGTTTTAAAACACTGTACAGGCTATATAATACCTGTCAATTGAATTGAGCATCACTAACATATTATCTGATTGATTACAGGCAGTCAAAGTTGCCGATATCCTTCTCATCAACTTTCCCCGTGCAGCCACCCTCGCAGCCATATTGAGATCTTTGCCAGTTACGCACCCAAGCATAGCCAATCTACGGCGTCGTCTATCTATCGCCTTCCTACACAAGGATCCAATCATTGCCGGCCAGAAGCCACATCTGAGCTTCAATCTCGGTGCCGCTGCAACATTGATCCAGTCCGGCATGTTTTCCATTGACGGCCGCGAACCCAATTTTGTCAAGCTGCTTAGTCATGTGTCGTTGCTAGATATCGCAATTGATGACGGCGGGATGCCTCCGCTGCCAGGAGAAGAAAATTATGACGAACTCCAAGGTCGAGAGTTACTGAATGATTTCAACAAAGCAGTCGATATGATTGTGACTGGACTTGGTGCTCTTAACCGCAAGATTAACGATACTAGACTTAACTCTACCGCGGCCGTTGATGCCAAGGGCCAGATCGGTATCCTCATCGAGCGGCTGCAGCATGCGATGCGGTTCGGCGGGCCAGCCAAGGTCGACCATTATGATCAGAGTTTAGCACAAATGCAGGCCAGCGACAGCGGTTTGTCAGGAGGTATAAGTCGGTCCAAGTGGTCGACTTTGGTCAAGGCAGGACAGGCCCAAGAGAAGGGACAGTTGTCGATTTCGGCCGCCTTTGGAGCAAAGAAGGCGTTAAAGGAGAACAACAAGGAGAACAGCACTACCGCAGGATCAGATTCTCTGTCAAAGAGTATCGATTATGGTATATTTTTATCAAAGTCAGCAGCACCTGTCAAGAACAAAATGACGCCTTATAACAACGGATATTGCCACTAGTAGTAGACTTTCTTCTCCAGCAGAATCATTTCCTGATCTATGTGTTCCTAAACAGCAACAATGACGCTTCTTCAAAGCAGCAGAGTGCACAAACTCCATCAACTAGGAACTTCCAACCGTCACCCATAAAGGAAAAAAAAATACTGCTACCTCTATCAGTACGAGAAAGTATCCTACTGATTTTGGCGATTTAGTAGGCACGTTGTCTCGACAAACACAGGTGACAGCAAGCAGTCTGGCTACGGGACAGCCGTTGAGATATTCATCTTATTTGGGTTGACCAGGAAGAGAAGGATATGAGCTTCTTAATATAGAGAGAGTGAGAGTGGAAGCGAAAGGGCCTGGTTATACTTTGAAGATGGCCCTCGTTATGCAATTTTATGATACCCACACACGCTTACATGTAGTATATACAAATATAAAAGATCAGTGTTCACTCTTTCCTTTGTAAAAACTGTTATTTCAGGATCTAATTTTGGTTTGGTTCAGTTTTTGTAAATTCCTTTTTTCCGTCTTGTTTTTATTAGTTTCTTTATAAGTAGACATGACCAAAAAAAAAAATCAAGGTGACAACTACTTGATATTCTACAAGAAGCACAAAGATATAAGGCACTGTGTACGGTTTCCTATAAACAAGAAATATAACGCAGGAAGGAGGCCGAAAATGGTTAAGGTAGAATGAATATAGAGAATATATGAATGTGATAAGAGAAGAAGAAGAGAAGATGTTGTGGCAAAGAAGAACATAGAAAGTGACAAAAATGCTGCTGCTGCAAAAAAAAAAGAAACGTAGTGGCGATGATATATCGAAAGCTAGAAACAGAGATAGAGAAGAGAAAAAAAAAAAAAAGAAGAAGCAAATTTCAACGCTAAGAACGAAAAAGAAGAGACTGTAAGGATATGTGATGGAATAGAAGGTGATGTAGACAAGAGGAAGAAGAAAGAAGACACATCCTTCGGCGTAGCTCTCCATCATTGATCCAAGAAGATCTATCTTTCTCACATTCCCTCTAGCTTCGGCCTTCCTCTAATGTACAGATACTTGAAGAATTCAGCTGTCACAGTCATAGCCTACATCCCTTTTCTTCTTCTCGGTAGCGTCCCAATGGATCTCTCTTGATATATTTATATACTCAGCTTTAATCATAGAACTTGCGGTTGGGGTTGGAGCCAAACAGGGCTTGGCGCACCGCAGGCAGAGAGTTCTCGCGCAGAATGGATAGGCGGGCTTCCAGAGTGTTGTCGATAGAAATCTTTCCGGCACCGCCAATAATGATAGCACCGCCAGCGCTAGAAGCAGAGTCAGCGTGGTGTTGTTGAACGACATACGTATATACCTATGTGTATGTTTTTAGACTTACCCGTCGGCTGGTAGCTCACTCGATTCGTCTACACTCAGCTGCACCTCATTGCCCGTCTCCTTCTTATACTCGTCAGCAGCGGCCTGTAGGGCCTTATCAGCCACGGCACCGTGATCGGCCTTGCGCAGACGCACGACAAGCTTAGGTTCGTTCAGGGCATAGGCGCCCTCGAGAACTAGCTTTGCCAGAGCCTCCTCGTAGCGGGACTTGTTAGAAGAGACCGACTTCTTGAGCGAGGCCTCGGCGTCGGTGAAGATGTCGTCGAGAAGCACCTCGCGGGCGGCCAGCACGGTTAGGCGGGCCTTGTTGGCGACGGTGGAGCGGGTGATTTGCTGAGACAAGGTAGCCTGCTTGAGTTTCTTCTCGTAGGCGGCGTCGATGGCGTCAGTCTCGGATCGCACAAGTTTGGCCTTTTCAATGTTGAATTCTTCATCGGCCTTGATGGTGATTTCGCGGGCCTTTTCCTCGGCTTCTTGCTTGATGAAGGCGGTCATCTTGCGCAGCTCTTGGCCGACCTGGTCGTCAGAGAGGCCGTGGATGGTAGACATTTTGAAGGGAAAGAAGGAAATCAACGGGCGAGTATAAAGCAATTGAGATGTGAGAAGGCGGCAGAAAGAGGCTACGATTAAGGCTTCCAATGGTGGTTTCGCGATATTTGGGGCAGAGCAAAAAAAAAATAATAAAGAAAAAAGAGAGACAAAATATTGGTGATGATTTTTTTGGCTGATGGTGTGGCTTAAACAGCTCAAGGCTACAGTTGGTAATTGTCAAGACATCGCGCTTCACTTGAATGGCAGAGCTACTTAACTAGCCACTATCGGGGGGNGGGGGGGGGGGGGGGGGGGGCGATAAGAGCTAATCGGAATCCTTCTTTCCCTAACACCGTAGTACTTGCTAATTGGCTTAAAAAAAAACCCAAGCTTTACCGTGCAGCTTTACAAGGCACTTATAGCAGTGTAAAACCCTCATAGCTTCCTACATTTGCCAGCTGACGGGGTTATTTGCTGCCAGCTGGCACGCCAAGATCTCCAAAGAAGCGTTTGACTTTCTTGACCCATTATACGAAGCTACAAATATGGCGGCCGAAACATGCATTACATAGTAGTAATTTGTTAACACGGAAGCAAATTACTAGTTCTTATTAGTACTAGTAATATGTGTTTTCATTGCGTTGTTGTATTTCTTTCACAGCTTCTTATATTGGCCTGACTGCCGGCCTTGCTTTTGTTCCAACTCCGCTCAATCAGCCAAGCAAAGTAACCCTGCGCGAAGCATTTCAATAGCGAAGTTACCATCACTTGACCATTTGTCGTTCGTGTGACCAATTCCATCCATTATTCCTTTCTTAATATCTTTTCTTTTTCTCTGTTCCCGCCGTCATTCCAGAACAACAACGCATCGTTGCATGTGAGCCAGCACTTCATTCATAAAGCTATCCATCCAGCCAATCTACAGGGCACCACGTCGTTCCTGCGAGCGCTTCTGTATATAGCAAAAGATTGCGAGCTTCCGCATAAGAAACTGCTGTCCTTCTGTTTTGTTTGCTCTGACTTTGCGGTCTCTCGATATCTTTTTTATTTCTTTTTTTTTTTTTTTCGTTTGCTCCTCTTCGAACTCTGGCTGGCCCCTGCAGGAGTTATTCGAAGACTCTATTTCTTCGTTCCGTCTACTCCCCCCCTCCAAAAAAAAAATAGATCAAAAAGACACTCTACACTGGACCCTTTGCTCGCCAAAGCTGCTGGCTTGCATGGATTGATCGCTTGTTTTCTTTGCTAGGTCCACTAGTAAATTACTTGCCTGCCTACTATACAATCATACTTCTTCGAACATCTCGCTTCGCCTGGAAATCCCACCAGCCAATCTTGCTCTGGCCGCTGACATCCGCGCTTCAAAATCGAATCTTGTCCATGGTTGGCCGCTGGGCTAGTTGATTCCCTATCTGTCTGTCTCTTCCGTTTTATCATCTTCTTTGTTGCAGAAATACACATATACCCTTTTTTTTCTTCTCTTTTCTTGTTTCTTTCATACCAATCGCCGACTCAGAGAAAACAAGATACACGCGCTTCTCGACTCTAGACGCCGCTTCGACTAGTACCTGCATATCAATATATGAACGAGCAGCGAGCTACTGTCTCCCTTAGACCTGATTCGGCACGCCATCAACATATCCCTAGTATCGAATTCTTTTTTTCCTCGCTCGGCCCTCCACGACATCTCGAGTTACTACTAGATATCTTTATAAAAGTCTTCGCTATCTCCTGCAATTACACCTTGCGCTCAGCTGCGCCCGGTGATGCCCCTCCCCGACGGGATTCCATAGCCTCATATATGTTCTATTGCTCGTCTTTCACGTAGTCGATCTGTAACTATCAATATAATATAACATATACAAACACTTGCCATGGTTCCAGGTGAAGGCTTCCCCGGCGGCACGATCGCAGTAAGCAAAAAAAAAAACATCTCTTTACCCGGCTCTCTTCTTCTCATCAACTAACTTCTGGTGTCCTATCTGTAATAGCTCGGCATCGTCGTGGGAATCCTCTCCACCTCCGTCCAGAGCATCGGCCTCACGCTCCAGCGCAAGTCACATATCCTCGAAGATGTCAAATCCCCGCTTACGCGACGCCCGCCACATCTGCGCCGCCGTTGGCAACTCGGCATGGCCATGTTTATAGCTGCCAACTTACTGGGCAGTTCTGTACAAATCTCGACGTTGCCATTGCCCGTTCTTTCGACACTCCAAGCCTCTGGCCTTGTGTTTAACGGTTTATGCGCCACACTCATTCTGGCCGAACCCTTCACGCGCCTATCGCTCATCGGCACTGTACTTGTGTGCGCTGGCGCCCTACTCATTGCCGTCTTCGGTGCTATTCCTGCGCCAACCCATGATTTGCCCGAGCTGCTCGACTTAATGCGCCAGCGTGCCTTTGTAGCCTGGATGGCCACAACGGCCGTGATTGTCGTGATTGTCGCCGTCGCTACCGACGTGCTGACTGCCTTGGCTGCGCGCTCGCCCGTAGAGCAGAATCCGCGCTTTCGCCTGGCGCGTGGCCTGGCTTATGGCTGCATATCTGGTGTTCTATCGGCGCATTCACTACTAGTGGCCAAGAGCGCTGTTGAGCTAGTTATCAAGACCGTCATCGATGGCGACAACCAGTTCGTTCACTGGCAGAGCTGGGTTGCTGTGTTGGCGCTTGTGTCACTAGCCCTCGTGCAGCTATCGTATCTGCACCGTGGCCTCAAGCTAGTATCGACATCTGTGTTATACCCACTGGTATTTTGTGTGTACAACATCATTGCCATCCTCGATGGCCTTATCTACTTCGAACAGGTTGATTCTATCTCGGCTACGCATGCTGTGCTTATCACCCTTGGTACAGGTATCCTGCTTTCAGGTGTCCTTGCGCTTTCATGGCGTTTACACGACGACTCGCAGACTTCTTCGCAGATTCCAGCCGGCAGCAGCCCCATAGGCTTCATGGAAGATACTGAAGAAGAATCTCTTCTCGGCTCCTCTGGCCCGGCTTCTCTCACCACTAGCCCGCTCGTCTTGCCTACCAGCCACCACCACAGTCACAGCCGCAGTTCCTCATACCAGACCTTTTCGCCGCACGCCGACTCGTACGCCGAGATCTGGGATGAGCTACACGACCAGCAACTACTGCTACCCGCATCACCGATAAGCCCGACGGCGCGCCGGATCGCCCTCCCTATCGTCGATGAGCGCTCGTCTCTACTAGATGACGGTAAAAGGCGCGTGCGACGCAGCACAACAGGTAGCAGTATGGCAGGACTGTCCTCTTCTGTTTCTAGCAGTGGCAAGATGAAGCCAAAGCAGACGCAACTGCAAGATGCCGTTGGTGGTCTCTTTAAGATGCACTGGTTTTCGCGAAAATCGCGGTCCCAACAACAACAACAACAACAACAACATGAACAACAACAGCAGCAGCAGCAGCAGCAGCAACAACAGCTTCAAGGGGGAAAGACGCAACATAGTCGGCGCACATCGGCGCTTTCACAGACAGAAGAATCGTACCGAACAGATACCGCCAATAATGTTACTTCTGCTGCTTCTTCTTCTCCAAGTGCGGTGACTAGGCCGTTGTTGCCGACAACAAATGCTCCGTTACCTGGTTCTAGGCCGTAATGAATTCTTGTTGACATTTTTTTCTCGCATCTTCGTTTCTTTGTTCACCTGCTCATATTTAGATTCTGTCTTATCTCTTTTGTCTTCTTTTTCCTTTGTAATTATTAGTTGTTTCCTCTTTTTTCTCTTATTAACTCTGCCCTTCCTCTCTTCATTCACTTTTTTTTTTTTACTATTGCCACTATCATTTAGTATAGCATCTGTTTTATTTCTTCGTTTGGATACATTACATTGCACTGTACCTGTCCGTCCTGTTTAGTTTGTTTTTATCATTTTTTTCCCCTCTCTCTTGATACAGCCTTGTATAGTCCGGTTTTTCATCATACCTGAAAGCGGTTCTCCTTGAATGAATCACTTTTATCAGCATATTTCCCAACAGTACTATAATTACAGAATATTTCAAAGCCATAGTGACAATAAACTTGAATATCAGTATCTGGATAATGATCATGAATGTAACAGCTTTCTAGTGTCTAATAAACAGAATATGGCAACTATACGTGACAGCCATACTGAGATGATCTGTTTCTTGGTGCTAACCAGAGTTTCTTGTTTCCACATACAGGCCGCCCACGTCTTCATTGCTTCTTACCTAACCAGCTTTCTTTTCCAAGAGCCATCTAACCAGGTTAGCAATAGATGCAGCATCATGGAGCTCTAACTTCGATTTTTTGTTCCCCTTTTTCCCTTTCCTTATGCGATAAGAGTTTTGGCTATGTTTGATTTCCATATGTTTCATGTTTCAGCCATCGGCCTGGACCCGAAGCCCGTCCCCTTCAAGCAAGCAAGGGTAAAAAAGATAATGGAAAGGGACTTAAAGCTCCTTGAAGAAGGAGAAGGGGGGGCAACAAAGATATATACTTACAAAGCAATAAAATTGCACAAATGGCGGGGAGGGGAGAAGGAGAAGTTGGAAAAAAGAAAACATGTACGATAATTAAGAGAAGCAAGTCAAAGTTGGGGAATGTGACCAAAAAAAAACCAGGAAATCTATACCTCCAGATAGTGTATATTTTCTTCAATATAATCTCTGTTATGTGTTCCATGATGTATTTTATGAATATAGTAACCGAAGGACTGATTTTTTTTGCTGTAACTAAACAAAAATAAATAGTTATAAATTATATTGAACTAACAACGATGGATGTGAGAAAAGAAAAGAAAAAGTGATGTCATAAAAGAGATAATATAAAAAAAAGAGAACGTTTCGAACACGGTTTTTAGTGTTAGTGTTTATTTCGTAAGCCCGTCGAAAATAGAGAAAAGAAAAAGAAGAAAAAAAAATAGACTACGGACTAAACTTAGAAGCCTCTGTAGCCGTTCTTCTGGTCAATATGGCGGTACCGCTCGGCCTCCTTGCGCTCCTTAAGCAAGCAAGCGAAAGCTACGATAAGCACCGCGTCGATACCGACCATGCCGAAGATTCCGGTGAAGATAGTGTCAGAGAAGTTGTTAATAAAGGACGTCAAGGCTGTTGAGCAACCAGCCTGGAGAGCGGCCGAAGCAGGCGAGGTGCAGACTGAGTTGGTGACAAAGGCGGGCGTAGTAGAGTTGAAGTAGCCACAGCACTTGAACTATAGAGGGTGTTAGAATATACGAAGATTGCTATATGTGGAGAGAGAGAGAGAGAGAGAGAGAGAGAGAGAGAGAGAGAAAGAGAGAATATATAGCTTACCGAAAGCTCCATTTGCGACTGCTTATCGGCAGATTGTGCGTTCCAGATGTTGAAAGTATCTGCTTTAGTGGTAAGTGTCAAGGTCCAGAGATAGATGCCAATGCACAAAGTGAAGACACCGGTGATAACGACGAAGAAGCCACCAAGCTTGATCCAGATGCGTGTAGGAATCAGTAGGCCGGGGATCGTGATCAGGAACGAGGCTAGGGTCAAGATTCCGCTAGCCATGGCAGCTATATGAAAGAACGGATATAGTTAGCAAGAGGGCCATATGTTGCTTTTGCGCATGGTATCACAGCGGCTTGCAGGATATTACAAGGGGTATATCATGTTATGATACTTGATATATGAAAACGTACCATCAAGAGGCCACCGTTCGTACACAAGATGCCGTGCCAGTTCCTCGCCATTTCCTTGAGTCTTGCTCAGGTTTCTCTTGACAACAACGGCAAAGCCCAGCTGCAGAGCGCCAGTGCAGGCGTAGATGAAGTCCAGCACCATAGTGGTGGCAAGCACGTTGGAAGGCATGATTGGATATATGGGTGAGGGCTGAGTGGTGATCAAGGGTTGGTGGAGAAGGCGAGTGGACGATGCTGCTCTTGTTGTCTACGACGTAGAAATATGATGCGAATATGGATTCTCGAATTCGGTCAACGCTTTCGATGAGATGCAGGGAAATCGTAGAGTATCTTTTTTCTTCCTCGCTAGAAGAAGGAAAGTAAAAGAGGTCGTGATTTTATGGGATATTGAAGAGATTGTGGGATCCGCTGGAGATGAAGCACAGCTATTATTCCAATAGGCACAAATATGAAGGGGGAAGAAAAAAAAAACCAATATTGACGGCCGGCGTCTAATTCGAAAGCGTTAGAGAGAGTCGGAGATATAGAAGTGCTGTTCGTGATGATATGCCTTCAAGTTGATGAGAGAGTGGCTTGAGGTGAGGACAAGAAGAGCAAATGATATAATAATAAAACAATACAAAAATATTAAAGAACAGAAGTGAATATCGAACAATGCAACTAACAACAACTGCAGTTGGAAACACAAACGCTTGGAGAGAAAGAAAAGGGAAGAAGAAGGAAAGAGACAGAAACAGACTAGATATCGAGTATCAGGACATCACTTGACTATTATATCTTAGAGCTTAAGCCTCAAACCTTCTTCCTCTTGTCCAGACGATGCCCTGCCTAATACAAAAAAAATCAGGATATTAATTAAAGTAATCATTTTATACAAAAAACGACCCATATCGTCCAAGTAATTCCCAGAACAGGTACCGCACAGCCGCTGCGACACAACCCTCCCGCTACAAAACGAGTTACTACCCAATCGAGCCGCCAGTCCCTGGTGGTGGGGTCGCATCTGTGCAAGCCCATTGGCTGCTTCTCATACCCAACAGCAATTGCCAGGCGCCCCTCTGCAGCCTGTGATAGGCCGCAAAGACAATCAATCAAGCTTTTCCTGTCCTGGAAAAGTGGTACTTTTTTTTTTTTTTTGGCTTGTTCGGATTAGACAAAGCAACACTAGACGTTTTCTTTTTATTTTATCTTCTATTTTGATTCTTTACTTTTTTTTTATTGTTCTTGCGTCAACTTCAAATGTGACGAGGGTCTGTCGCAGCCTTGGCCTTCTATTGCCTCTTCTATGCTATTCTTCTTTTTGTCCAAGATGGCTGGCTTTTCAGTAGAGAAACAAAGCTTCATAACGGCTAGTTTGCTGTCTTTCTGGTAATGTAAAATGTAGCTTCTCAGCAGTTCGTTGCAAAACTCGGGAACAAACAGGCTACAGAATATGCCATGGTCCGATTGCAATATGGAAAGAATTACCCCGTGATAACCAGAGTTCAAATGTCCAGGCATCTATCTCTCTTAGTATGTGACCCTTTTCTTCCGTATATTGTACCTTCATCTTCGCACCTGTGGTTGTCTTCTCTAGCCTGTTTGCCTGCTGCTTCTTCTTCTTCTTCTTCTTCTTCTACCCCTCTTCCCTGTGCTTTTTGGTAGCACTATAGATATGATACCCAAGCCAACCTCCATTAACGTTCTCCTGCGACGAAACACTTTGAAGCCGCCCTGACTCCTCCGACCAGGGTTTATGTTCTTGCCTCCTCCTCCTTCTCCTAGCGTCCGCACATATATCTACTACGCCAGAGATAACTTGTCTAGGGTACACTACTAGTATATCGTGTTTGCTTCCCATAGAATCTCGTCTGCTAGGCTATCAGATGATGGCAAACCTGCTGATAAACATCTCTACCAGCCTTGTGTGTGCATGTGTGCCGTATATATATAAAAACGCCTACCTACATTGCCACGCAATCCAACGGCACCAGGTTAGTTACTAGACAGAACCGCTAAAGCCTTCTACGAAGGCAACCCCCCCTCCCTAAGACTAACTCGAATATCTTTCCGATAGCCTAGAGCAACGAAAGGTCACCATAAAGTGACCCTTGACTCCATTAGCTTATTCTCGATGCCCTGTAGAAAGGGAATGCAAAAGCTTGTCCCAACCTGCTTGGAGGAAGACAACTGACTCCCTGTTTTACCCTTTTCTTAGGCAGTATCTCGTAAAAAATACAAATGCCAAGAATTTGGCAGCAAAAGGAGCAATAAGTAACCGTCTGAACACAGCAAGCTTGGCAATATTAACCCTTGACGGCTAACCCTGTGGTTCGTACTGTATACATTGACATTAGACAATCAATGCGTGGACATTTGATTTACGCTCTTTTTTTATTATTATTTATTTTTTTTATGTCAAGCAATAGAAGGAATCGGGAACAAGAAGGGCTACAAAATGGATCTTGTAGAGCTTCCTGCCAAGAGAACGGGAAGAGAGAATATGTGATTCATGGCATTTGATACATCGTATATCCCACTTCTGCTTGAAGTTTAAAAGCTATATTGTCATCAGTAGCAACGACCTGTGAAACAGAGGGCAACACTAGAATATCAATGAGATATTTATTTAGTATGCAGATAAATCTTGAATAATCGTACCAAGCTTAGTATTTCGTCCTATATCTCACGACTATATTGGCTGAGAAATGCTAGCAGACTCGCAAAAAAGGGCGCGCTATATGTCTACTAGTACTACTTCTAATTTCCCGTTGGTCTTGGCCCTTGGAATTTCCTTGGTACGTATCATTATATACTTGGTCTTGGAAACTGTCTCAAGCTAATGGCAGCTCCCTCGTAAGGTTAAATGGCAGTGATACTTAATCTTTTTTTTTTTTTTAGTACAGAGAAAATGAAAGGCCCATGTGATCTCAAGTTGGTTTGGTTGTCCGTGCCTCTTGCGTCTTCTTTGAGTATATTATATCCTATTTTCTGCGTCCACCAATATCAGGCTTGTACTATAGTAGTCGCTTATTCTACTTAATCACTCTATATACAATGTTCGGCCGCAGACTAATTATCTTCAGTCGGTCAAATATTTTGTCCTCTTGTTCGAATTATACATTTTTCATATTAATTTTTCACAGATTCACTAACCCCGTTTATGCCATCTCAAGTTCCAGCACCCTAAACGACCTCTTAAAGTCTCTTTTGTTCTCTACCTACTTTAGGTCTGGCCCAAAGCGCGTTTCACCTCTGTTCGAATACCACCAACACCGGGCTACATCAAGCCTTTCTTCAACAGACCCGATATCAACAGACTAACGAAATTATATAACATACAGGAACACATGTACTTGGCGGCTAAGATATGAAGTCTTGCCTTTCATTAGTGGGCTCTTTTTTACCTTCTTCTCTTATCTCCTTTGTCTATTACTGTTCCAGAACTGCCGATCACAGGGTGTTGTTCGATCGTCAGATGTTCCGAGACTCGGATTTACCTTTTGAAAGACTCGAAGCAGACAATTCTTCTTCTTATTTGTTTCTCCGTAGATGTCTCTTAAAACACTAAAGTATGCCTTCTTTTGGACACTGTGGTTTGATTGGTTGAAAACCTGAAATCAATTAACATATACAAAAAGTTACATACCACAATATGGCCTCGCCCCATAGTACTATCTTTGATGATGACACTCTGTCCAGCAGCTAATATTTTCATATTCATGGATCTTGTGAAGTGTCTAGACATATGAAGATACTACTCAGTTTCTTATATCACTGCATCACTGCATATCGCGACATTATACTCAGAAGTACCTTGAGGAACGCGTATACGCCCTCTCTCTTGGTAAGTACCGTCATGTCTACTAAGCCCTGTATAAACCTACCTACTTTGGTGTTTCAAAGAGATGGGCCGGGTCGGCTTGCGTAAGTCTTTTCTTGATCGGCGGATGTTCGTCAGTCTTTCTCTCACTTTCCTGAGGCTCGTCATGCCATGATAGTGATACACCAGGTCTCACATCTAACTACTTAGTTCATGATAGCTTCTTTCTTTCTTTATCTAGCTAAAAGAAACTGTATGACTTTTCATGTACCCTTCAATCTTGGTCTCCCGCTTTTAATGAGTACAAAATATATAAAAGAGCATTGTTTTCTCAGCTTCAGCTTGTACTATTCTAAACTCACTTGACTTGATTTTATCTTGTTATTAATTTTCTGTTAGAAGAGAGAAAGCATAGACAAAGAAGCAAGGGCTGACAGGTACATGTATATACTACGACACTTCAATGTAACCTTCATCCTGACATATTTATGCCTTCCCGTGGGTTGTATGCAAAGTGCGACATTGGTATCTGATAGTATAATTGCTATCCAGCTGCTTGGATTAGCTGTCACTAGACACCATGTCCTATCCTTGTGATAGCTTTGATTTGTCTCTCCTGCACAGTTAGGTGGTCAGATTAGTAAAACCAGCACCAATCCATCACCAAACAATAGTAACTTGTCATTGTATGAACGCGTGTGTGTGGCTGACACTTGTTTGATACATAATGTCTCTGACTCTCTTCTTTTCTGCGTGAAGACAAACAAGAAGTGAATAAAAACGAACGACTGACTTACCGACTTTTGTCTGCCGTTTCTAGTTCATTGTCAACATATTGATATCATGAACATCTTCATACTTGCTTTAGCAGTGTCAAAGCTTGAGGTAGCTATAGCTTGTGAACTGTTTTTATCAGGTTTCACAACCGAAGATAAACTTTAGGAAATAAAATCGCTAGGCACAGACTCGGGGGCACATCATCTGTTCACCTTGTGTCTGTTATCAGTTCCTAAAAACAAGCAGAGTAAACTGGTATCTTCATGGTTTTAGAAACTGAACAAAAATGTGACCCTAAGCTTAGTGTTGTTACACAGTTCATTAGATCAGGATGTAATATTCAACTATATTATATTACAACGTACTTTGTAAGCCAAAGAACAATATTCAGCAGCTACCAACCTTTGCAAGCATTACTCCACATCCACATATTCCAGTACTAAATAAAGAGGTACATATTGATCTTACTATGCGAGTCACTCGGTGTTTACCCAACGCAGTAATGAAGTATCTACCGAGTGCTATAGAATGTGTCCAACAAATACATGAGGATAATCTAAGCACAGGACGTTGCGCTTGGTTTCGAGGGCTACTGGACATTATCATTACTTTTCCAACAATGCTACCATCTAGTTATCTGATTTTAGCAAAGTAGCAAAGTATCAAAAAAAAACACCCTCAAACAAGCAGTAAAGGAACTGAGATACGTTACTTACTATCACACATAAATTCATACAAGTCTGATGTATCATTGGTTGCTATACTGGTGCCTGCTATCTGAATCTTTAATATACCTTGCAATAAACTATCGAACAAATGTGTGCCGTTGCTCCCCTGATTTTACAAGACCATCTTTAAACTAGCTACTCAAGCTTCCTTAGTTCCCAAGAGTGATTGTTCTAATTGGGCCGAGTTGCTAGTTGCGATATGCTGATACCGACGGAGTATGAAGTTGATGTTTTTTTGCTATTTTAAACTACAGCATCTCTTTTATCTTCTATATCGGTTCATCGAATTCGGCGTTGTACAGGTAGATCGGATGGCGAGTTTGTCGACCTCTTCGTTGACCGGATATGTTGTTACAGCTAGGAACCCATCTTATTTTGCCCAGGTTAGTTCGAACGAGAAAAAGTCAGGGCCTTTCCAGTCATGGAGAAGACTTCGGATCTCGTCTACTTCCGTTGTTCCTATGTTGCACCCGCATTTCACAATGCGCTGTGCCACTCTTAGATTGTGTAGGGACAGTCATAAGTGTCAGATGGCTACTTTGAAAGCCCCCTTGATGGCGTGTAATTGTAGCTATAACTGTATATATTTGACGTCTATTGGAAATTGCGGAGATTGTACGACGCCGGATAGTGTACCGGACAGCCTTGAAGGTATGTGATGCGGCCGTCAGTCGCTTCTTGGAAGATGCCACAAGGACCACGTCCTTCACTCAGCTGTTGGACCTAGTGTGTGACCTATCTGTGGCCCTTTCGTGTAGGTGGGCTTTCATTGCATTCTCTTTGTCAATCTTGAACGGCAGCCCATTAACTGGTCCTTTCTCTTCCGGAAGGTATGTATCTAACGCATACATACATTGCCACGCAAACAAACGACGCAGCCAATATTGTATTGTATTGTATTGTTTTGTATATAGATAACATCTACTGGAATTACGGAGATTATACGACGCCGGATTGGATACCGGACAGATATCATGGCTACCCGCAAGCCAGCTACCCAAGCTTCTGGTATACGAGGCACGAAATGTCCCTCAAGTCCTAAGTCCACTTGACTAGCGCAAAAACAAAACCAACCCAGCAAAAAAAAAAAACCAAANGCCAATATTGTATTGTATTGTATTGTTTTGTATATAGATAACATCTACTGGAATTACGGAGATTATACGACGCCGGATTGGATACCGGACAGATATCATGGCTACCCGCAAGCCAGCTACCCAAGCTTCTGGTATATGAGGCACGAGATGTCCCCCAAGTCCTAAGACTTGTTATATTCGTCCACTTGTCCGTCATACTACATATATATGTCCTGTTAAGCCCAAAATATATCAAGAGTTCTCCAGTACGCGTAATTGGTGTAGTGGTAACATTAATCGTTGCCATATAAAGCAATGATTTCGATTAGCCCTGGGTTCGATTCCCAGATTACGCAGTTTATTTTGCTTCAAAGAAGAATCCTCAAGCTCTTTTTTTTTTTTTTTCTTTTGTTGTAAAAGTGACTTTGGATAGAGGTGGAGGTTGCTGAAGCTGTTTACCACTGTTCTGGAAATCCGGGGGTGGGAGAAATTTTTTGCATCTATGCTTTTTTGAATGGCGGCTCCTCCACTAAACTGGTGTTTGGGTCCACCCTTTTTCTGTTTACTTTTNCCAGAACTGATTACCACTGTTCCGGGAATCCGGACTGGTCGTCAGCCACTGCTGGCGCTGCTTCACGAAGTATTTAAAGGTCACTACTGACCTCCTGCTCCCAGGGTTCTGTTCACTGGGCCAGATTAGGCGCCTTGTCATCATCTCTCATTTATATCTAGCTTCCTTAGAACTCAGACTGCCTAATGCGGACCTTGAGCCGCGCAAAGGCAGAATATAACATCAATCAATCATTTTGCGGGGTAATCGAAAGTTTAGTTTCCCCCACTATGGAGCCGATACTTTGATTTTGCCTAAATGACGGCCTTACGCACAATCACAGTGGATTAAACGCATCTGCTACTTGAGGAGCAGAAACGTAATATATCGGGCTTTGATAGCGTCTCCAGATTGTGCACAATTTTCATAGAAATCAGACTTCCTTAGGCAGATCTTGAACCACGAAGTTGCGGCGCAATCAGTCAATACACACGTATGGCAATATAGTAGTTGTGCTTGCTGAGGCTTGACTTTTCTGTATACACAACTATTCTACATGACTATGACGCAACTACGGCCATATATATAGAGAGGACATCACAGTCATCATTCTTTGGCATTGTGTGCTTTATCCGTGATCACAAGGGTCTTTGTTTCAATATCTTGTTAACTATGAGAAATAGTATTACTACGAGCTATACTATAGTACAGATAATGTTGAGACATGTCCTTCCTTGACTTATCAATTCGACATGAAGATATCAGTCCTCTCAGCGATTCTACTATCCTTGCAACTATACAGTTGACAACTACTATATACAAACTCATCATCTTGCTTAGCTTAGCCTTTTCAAAAGATAAAGGCACACTGACTAACATAGATTATAGCTAGCTACAGCCGATTTCTCTTGGTGCACGAATTTTCAAATCTGTCTAATATTGACAATCAAACGAATGTCAACTAACAGTCATTCGTCCATGGAAATGTAGATTTTACAATGCGTCAAGGACGGCTTTTTAGTATTAGTGACAAAGCACGGAAAAGCAACTGACCTTATAAGATGATGTTAGTCTTAAATAGTAGGAAGGACGTAACTAGGTGCTTGTATTAGTATAAAATCTGAGTATTTCATGGCGCTAAAGGTATGAGTAGTATATAGTCGACACTGAAGACTATCAAAGTAGATACGCCAGGCATAATATCAAATATAGTCTTTACCGAGATATAAATACAATAACTTAGAATCTAGCAAGATAAGAATGCATACTCGGAATGATAGTTGACTCTACGCGTCCCACTGACCACCAAACCCAATAACTTTAAAGATTCGAGACCAAATTTAATACATAGTCTATGTTTCCCAGCTTTGCTTGGTATCAGAAGAACCCTCATGCGTAATATCTAAGAATGAAATCATACGTAGAACATAGCAGAAAGCACATAAATAGAGCCTCCCTTATAATAATACCTTACCTAACTGTGGTATAGGAAGCCAAAGATATCAAAGCCTATGCAACTATGAAACAGTTCCTTTCCATTGCTAAAAATGAAGCACTCTATACTCATAGTAGTTAGTAAGTTAGTATACATTATTTTATCTCTTATAATCTCTATATAGTCAGTTCATAGACAAACTCATAGATGGTAGTCTTCGGCATTCTTATGATATAGTTGACAACACATTTTTGTCTCTGTCAAATTTTGACAGATGGCTATCGCCAGACTATGTTTCGCAAGGATATGCTACTATTAAACGCCACCAAATTTCATATATGATCAAGCACAAAACAAATATGGACTATAGGTATGTTGGCTAGGATCTCTAATCACTATTCCACCACAGTTAATATGGACCCAGCAAACAGAAAACATGGATCTTATTAATACAAATTTAGGTTGTTGTTCTTACTGCAGCAGACTATAGTCTCTTATGGAAGGAGACTTGGCTAATCAAGACTAACATGAAGCGCAGGATTCAATTCCCAAGATGGCAGTAGCTGATAAGCTTATTAAAACTAGAGACTAAATATGAAAAAAATGAAGCGACGGTTGGTAGCTTCGTTAAGATGCCCGCTCCGGGAACCATGTTATATCCATGATAAAAACGAAGTCTGTCATGTAGCTTTAGCAAGTTATCAACATGATGGCATCACACGGCTTGCATCATGTCTATATATACTATGGATCTGTCAGTTGTTTTACATTCTATTACATTCTAATACAGATGAAGGTTCAATTTCATTTCAGTCATATTATATATGTTAGTCAATATCTCGTTAAGTGCCTCTGCAATTGAAAATCCTAGTGAAATACATATCGTGTTCTGTGTTATACTTTGATTGATCAACTCTGTGCTCGACACGAATCGAGTACATAGGCGTTATCTTTATTCACTATGTGTAGCAGAAAGCTTCATATTAAAAAAAAACCCCCAAAAGATGTCATGATACATCCATCTCGAGTTCAATCAGTTAGTTTGACCTGGTCCAGACTGAGGGTTGAATTATCCCTATGTGTAACCCTAATGTGACGAGGCGTATGCGCTTCATGAGCTGATTTTTCAACAACCTAGTTGAAAAGGTCTTGACAATTCCAGATTTGGAAATGCCGCATTTTGGCAACTTACACAAAGAATCTCAATTGCCCAAAAAAAACCTTGACGGGCAAAAAAGGCAGTTAGGCTGGGTGTTTATCTGTGCGTGTTCTTTTGGTGATGATCCCTTCTTTGCCTAATCGAGCCTGGTGGACGAGGAGGAAGAAAACGAGAGAGGGAAAGAATAGCAAGAAAAGAGAGACGGAGGAACAACCCGCCCGCTGGGAAACCTTTTGCAGCAACTCATTGCTCTATTTTGCGCCGTGGCCTAATCAGGAAATAAAAAAGGACACTCAGTAGACAACATGCCATGATTTCTATGTACGAGAGAAGATATATGAAGGTACGCATTATAATGAGGACACTAACGAAGGCGTGTGTTTGTCTCCAGATATGATCTGGCGTGTATGTCCAGACACAAGCGTGATTGGATAGGGCGAGAGAACAAGCCGATACGATGACACCATCTCCTCCGACTAGACAAACCCTATGAATGAACACACATTACTCAGGTATATCTCAAGCCAAGAGAACCTACAAGACGAATAGTCGGTACGACCGCGTGTAAATCGAAGCTACATGAAAACACAACCCATTCCGTTCAATTTATTCGAAGTAAAGAAGATAAATAGACAGCAAAGCAACGAATGGAAACTAGGCTAGAAGAACCCGGACCAAGGTGCAAAGCCTAAGGCAAGCTGCAGGACAGGGAACTCGGCAAGCAAAGAGAGACAAAGAGAGGAAGGGAAGAAAAGAAAAAAATATATATATATATATATTTATATAAAAAGCAGTGTAGGATAGAAACGTAGCATCCTGCCTCTTGCCTTTCGCACATCGTCTCGAATGCCGGATGGACGAGCAGCACATCTGTTACAAAGCGACGCTTTTAAGACATTCCCTCCTTGCATTGCAAACAAATTTTGCTCTTTTCTTTTTCTTTTTCTTTCATCGAAGTTCGTGAGGGCTTAGACGAGAGGGGTCGATACGGCTTGCTAGTAGCCTAAATAGACGGATGCAATACGGGCCTGTCCACCCCCCGCCCCCCCGCCCTCCTCAACAAAAGCCTAGATAGCCAAATGCCCCCTAGTCCTATCTTATCCAGTGTTTTCGTGCCTCTTTGGCTAGCCGGCTCAGCTTTTTTATACAGACCAGACCGCCTGTACCCAACATCAACTTGGGGCCCGAGCTCTCGATATTCTTCTATACGATTATGACTTGCTTTTGTCCGACAAAAA
The DNA here is from genome assembly GCA_001640655.1 of Endoconidiophora laricicola. Classification (NCBI taxonomy): domain Eukaryota; kingdom Fungi; phylum Ascomycota; class Sordariomycetes; order Microascales; family Ceratocystidaceae; genus Endoconidiophora; species Endoconidiophora laricicola. Next base: position 6,185 of record LXGT01000122.1, on the reverse strand, counting down.
AACATGACTAAAATATCAAAGACTACCTTAAGCCGCCACAGATAAACATTAAATATAGTAGTCATGGAGAATGAGAAAATAAATCATGCCTATTTCTTCTACTTTTTTTATGCCGAGGCTGCTCTAGGAAGGTGCGGTAAAAAGTGGACTCTGTGATCACGAGAAACCAAAAACTGTGGGGCCTGCTTGAAGAAGTAGCAAAACAATAACATCTGTTTTGCATATTCTTGTTGTTCATTTCTTGTATACTATGTAATAACACTAAGAAGCTATTTTATCTGGAGTTTATGGCTGAACAGTGAACAGAGCACCAGAGCAACTAAACGAGCCTTTTGTCTCAGCCTATTCCAAGTCAAGCCCAGCCGGGCGACCGGCCAGCCAGCCTGCCAGCCTGCCTGCCCAGCAAATGTTTCTTTCTCTTGTGATTCATAGATAAGCTATTGGCTAAGCCTAGCCTCTGCATTCGCCCGAAAGCCATCAAGAGACCGAAAATGCGGCAGCTTCTTATCGCAGCTATGTTATCACCAATGACGAGGTATCTTTCGTAACGAAAGTAAAGAGCTCAGTTCTCACGATGAGCTAATCGATGATTTTGGACTCTATCCGCTTTTTATTTTTTCGCCTTGGGCTTAGTTTTTTTGGTTTGCACTAAACTGCCTCGCCTGGTCCTGGTTAGAATGATCGCCAGTGGCGGCTCGTCTATGGTGTTGAAATTCACACCGGGTCTAAAGCGGACATCCTTAATCATGGGGGTTATGTATGGGTGGGCTTGGCTAGAGCAAAGATGTCCAGATACTTACTTGGCTAGTCAGCCACGATTGACCGAACCGAGAAAACAACAAGAAGAGTTGACCCAAGAAGAATAGACTTCTGTTAGGCACTCTCTAACAATCTCTATTCCGCTGCTAATAACAATGCTGACAACGATGGAACGGCGACTGACCTACCTAGTAGTACTTGCATTGCATGCTGCATATGCAGATATCTGCATGCTGAGTGAGCCCTGCCCGTCCCCATTTAGTAGTCTTCTGGCTGGCCGTCGATAAACTACTAATGACTACCTGTTGCACTATCTCTTATGCAGAATTGATTGGTTGATGTGGTCTAGCCAGGACGACTTATTGTTCTCTGCTACCGTCCATTCCCCCATCGTCCTCGCTTTCTATTTTCCGACCCAGAAATCAAGTACATACACTATAGATTCTATGTACATGTTACTTTGCTGACAAGTCTCACATCCTAGTCAAGATTAAACCATGACGATCACCTCCGACGCGAGAGATACTCTGACCAAAAACTCACCGAATTTTTTTTTTTTTTTTCATTCAAAAGAAAGAAAGAAAAAGAGTTTCTTGTCAATTTATCAGTCGTATCTGTTCCCTGTCACTCTGTCCCTTCCCATAATTTGGCAACACTTGGGGCACCGCTGTGAAGTTGATTGATCTTCTTAAAAGCAGACCAGGTTATGCGAACATATATGTTATTGTAGATATACATATGTACAATGTCTATTGGCACACTGGCCCACGGTTAACATACCAAGTACGAAGGCGAGGATCGCGATACAAATCGGTGTTTCGTACCACACCGCTGCTTGTCGGGCAGAAAACTGGGCACTGGCTTTAGTGTGTGTAGCAGAAGAGAACGAACAGAAAAAAAATACTGTCATAGCACTGTTGATACGCTGTTAGCGTGTCAGAGGAGAACTTATCGGCCTCCCATATCCTTTTTTTTCTTTTTTTTTTTTTTTTTTTTTTCTTTCTTCTTTCAGTTTTTCTCACCCTGCCATTGTAAAGCTGTCTTTACATATATGATATATATCCAGTATAGTAGATCTTCTCATAGTGGCATGTACTACACACTGATTGTAGTGCATAAGTGACGAGGCCGAAAGACGCTGGGTTAGCTTGGACCCATTAGAATTCCAACGGTTAGCAAGGCCTCTAGTAGCCTTGCAGTAGCAGTCACAGTCTACTATGTATACCGCCGCCACCTTTTTTCTCGCTCTTTTTATCTGAGCACAATGCTATGATGCTGATCTGCCTTTGTAATTATTTTGATTTCAACTTTTCCTCCAAAAGTAGAAGAAGAGAGAGAAAGAGGGCGAGAGCGGGAATAAGGGAGCTTGGACACTACGCAAACGAACGTTTGAAGGACAGCCTTGCTTTAGAATGCTTCACAACTGTTGACTAGGCACGTAAACATGATGTACTACTGCTACATACAATTATTACCTCGTGCTCTGCGTACTGTGTCAATATTGGTCTAAAGTATGGGGTCGAATGAAGGGAAATTGTACAGACCTAAATGCTATTCACATGTCTTGTAACTATCGTGCTAGTAATAAGAGGCATTGTTCTCTTGGTTTGGGATATGTAGTTTAGATGTAACGCGAGTTATGAGAATTTTTGATTTATACAGAAAAAAAAATGAAATGATTACTCCCGAATTCCTGGACACGGTTATCCTTGAGTAGGTTGCAATACGATACGAAAACCCTAACGTAAGAGATGGCCTTAGACAATAGGGTTTTTTTTTTCTTTTTTCTTTTCTTTTCTTTGATCACCAGTTTCTAGACTTATGAATATATTTTGGAAGAGTAGGGTTTTTTGGGAGTTCTTCCTAAAACGGAAGATTTTGAATTAGCACATATTTTATTTTTTCCACTAAATTTATGCTTTGTCTCTAACATTGCACTCTCAAGCATGCATTCATACTGGTGTAGTATCATCGTCGTCAACCCGATTCCTACGCCAAGAGAAGCACATTTACAAAGACACATATATGCAGGTATACATAGTATATTTGGTGTTCTTCAAACCTATCTCCGAGAAAGGCAGGCCCTTTTTTTTTTTATTTTTTTTATCTTATATTCTATTTTTATCTTATTTTACCTTGTTAGATTTGAGCAAACAGTGAAGATATCTATTTAGTTGCCTGCTTGGGCAATTATACAAGAAGGACTGAGTATTAACATTTTCTGAGTAACTGACTAGTCATAGGGTATTTAAGTTTAATTTTTTTTAACAGAGGCTTCCATTTATTTGCTTTTTTGTCGTTTGATTTGACTCCAAGCTATATTTACTCTTGGTTTTTCTTTCTCTTACTTTTAGTGTTCTCACTATAATGAAGACCAAAAATTGCTATAACGGGATATATTGCCCAACTGACAGACAGACAGCCTGTCGAATTATATTATCGACTCTGACGGTTTCACGGCAGCATATGCGCCGGATTTTATAGTGCTAGGCTTAGAGAGGCTGTACTTGTTACCTTCCCATATATAACTACGCACTCGATTATCTAACGTGGACATAGATATCATCGGGATAGCGATTGCTTTGAGTAATATAAGTTTGCGCCTAAGAAACTAAATGAGATTATGGAAACCATTTTTTTTTTGCGCCTTGTATTTATTTGCTGTCAAGAGTGACTTTGTCCTGTCTATGAGATGTTGGTTAGTATTTTGTGTCTTTTCTTATTTCCGGGCGGGATTCTTTCTTACGCCATAATATATCATGAGCTACAATTAGTGTCTGGCAAGCAAAAGGTCACATTTTAACATGTATCTTTGTAGCCTAAGGCTGCCTCTTGGCTCAAAGCTACTTTGTCTTTCTCTCAATCTGTTTCTATTGGCTTGGACTTCTTGCATTTGTACTAGGAAGCGGTTCCTTTCAGACGGCCGTAAAAGTTCATCCGTGCTCTTTTTCTCTGTTGTTCGTTTTTCCCTAATGAATCCGCCGGGTTCAGGGCTTGGTCCAGACCAGGCTATGTAATAAGAGTATGCTGGGTATCATTTCATTCTTCTTTGCTCTTGCTCTGATATGAACTAAAATGAATAATACTTGAAGCTGATTAAGACTATGAACCCATGTCTGATTATCACTAGGCCGCATTGCCTAGAAAGGAAGTTGGACGTCTTCTGCCTTCTTTCTGTCTGACCATCCAACCCCTCATTTCTCTCTCTCTTTCTCTCTCTCTCTCTCTCTGCTAAATGACTTGGTTTATCTTCTTGTCTGTTCCGCCTGGGCTTGCTTGACTATCGTTTTCATTCTTATTACCTAAAACCTGGGCCTTTGTTCACCGAAGCTAATGTGTGTCGATAAAAGCTTTCATCTCTGTCTCTAATCAATCAGCGCCAACCCCTCCCTCTCCCCAAGAAATAAACAGTATCATGATAGCTTTTGTGTAAACTTGATAAGTAGTAGCTCGTTCCCTGTACATTCAAATTAGTGCCACAAACATTTGTCGGCCAGCACTATAGCGCAGTAAGGCTTTCGCCATGGCCTAGATGGGATGAATGTACCTGATCACTGATTGTGAGGCGTAGTATAATGAATGTCATGAGGCCGTTGGGACAGTTTGTGTGCCATAATAGTTTCATGCGCCCATACTTTGTCCTTCTTATTACTTGTTGGGCCATCCGTCTACAGATTGCTGGCTCGCGAGCTATGAGAAGAAAGCGTCTCCTCAGCGATTGCATAAATGGTGAATATTGTGTAGCTTTGACTTCATGAGACTTTTCTGACCGAGTAACAATGGACTGAAGCGGGCTGTATTACCGTCTGAGATGCATTAAATGTAGCAAATGCATCGTTGTGTCTTGTTTAAGTATCTCGGTAGTACAACAGCGGAAGCAGAAAGTTAAATTCCCAGTTGGAGCTAGATAACAGGAGTAGCAAAATTGAGGGGAATAACGGGATTACTACCATAGATATGAATTCTATGAACTTGAGTCTATATTTGTTTTGTTGAGCTATGTTGTAGCCTGCCCAGAATCATTGAGAGGATCATCATATAGTGTGCCAGCCGTTATTGACATCACGGCTGGCCATGGGTATAATACACCATTAGCCTGATATTGCTATTACTACCTGTAGTATATGTCCTTTATCTACTTAAGAAATTATATATATAACAACCTGCTTGTAAATACAATAATAAAAGCAATATGAAGGATCAAGGTCCTGTGATAATCCTTTGGAATTCGACAGTAATATTAGAGGGCGATACGAAATCAAAGTATTGGTACATAGGTATAGTTATTAGAATGTTGATAAGAGAGAGAAAGAGAGAGAGAGAGAGAGAGAAGCCCTAATTTCTCATTTTATTGTCACATCCTGTATTTCTTCTTGGTCATGTATTGGGATTTTCGTGCAGCCGAGCTAAAATGGAGGAGAGAGCAAGAAAATAAGAAAAGGATACATAGCTCATTGAAGCGAGATAAAGCCTTCATATGATACACTTTCCATTTCTTGGATCTGTTACTGAGAACAACGCAATGTGAAGTGGAAGAACTAGATGGCTTCTTCTCGGACTATCTGAAGTACATCCAATTTATCTCCTGCAATCTGATCTCCCGCTTAGTGTAGCAGCTGGTCTTTTCTTTTTTTCTTCAGAGACCAGCCTAGTCACAAGCCTGATCTACTTCCTTTTGACTACTCCGGCCAATCACAGCAGAGGTGATCGCTCAATGGAGGAGTTTGTCGTACCATGCCTAGTTGGAGGTGTGGTATTTTCTCTTCAAACAAGAAGCGTTATATATTGTATATTATATCTACAGGCTTTGATCATCTTCTTTCAGTGTCGAAACTATGCTTGGCAATCATTCTGTTTCCTCTCTCTTCACATAGAAACTCCATGAATATCGGACTAAAGAAATTCATGAACACCGAGGTCTACTTCTTCCAGATTAGATGACCAAGAATTGAACCGTGTATTCGAATTTGCTAGAGCAAACTAATACCACTATGGCATTGATTCGAATATGCAGCGATTTGTTGGCTTCTTCTCGTCCGGACTCTGGCGCGGCTTAACTCCGACCTTCTTTCTCCTACCCGATCGGTTCTTCGATAAGCTTTGATCTTCCCTCTTCTCTCTTAGTTATTATGTATCTTAAGCTTCCAGGTTCACTCTCCCTTAAATTACTAACTTATGTGCTGGTTCTTCTTTCAACCTAAGTTTATCCTGATCTGTAAGTATAGAGACTCGATTTGGGCTTGTGTTAGTTGCCGTTCTGAGGCCAGGTCGCCCGTGTTAATTCGCAGAACTCTTCAAGAAGATTACAATACGCCCAGTATTGCGCCATTCGGCGCTTCGGCGATTTGGCACAGGGCAGATTTTCCTAATTTTTCCTACAGGCTTCATGTCCATCCATCCATATTCATAGATCCTTCCCCCTCCTC
>LXGT01000121.1:0-82292 GCA_001640655.1 Endoconidiophora laricicola | reverse complement strand
CCCTACCCCCCCCTCCTCCACCATCTCAGTCTATCAAGCAGACAGCAGTAGATGATTTAAAAATGCTAGTGGCGAAAGGCAGCAAAACAAGACGACGGAGTTCCTTTTAAGGCTATGTGGACAATATTCTCCGAGCACCAAATCCAGATATTTTTCAGGTATTATGTGCAGCAAGTAGCGAGAAGGCAACGCCAGAATCAGCTGGTACTTCGCAATTTCCACCTAAGAAAAAAAAATCAGAGACGCACGATGGATGGCGAAGGACCGACGCCGCGATCCCAAGTAGAGCAATATGAAGCGATAGTTAGGCTGCTATATGATTCCCACAATTATTCGGCAAGACCAAAAGCCTTCTTTGTATCTCTCTCTCTCAGTCCGGGACGCCGATTTTGGGTAGACGGGTGGTACTTCCCAGTTCAGATGAATGTCGTCGAGCTGCGCTGCCGAGACTGGACTTTCCCTTTTGCAGGCGGGTTGTTTTAGGAGTTACAGAGCAAAAGCATAACTTCTATGCTGCTATGCAGAGATATCCTTTCTTTTCCCCTCCAAACAGCTGATCGCAGAAGAGCGTTTAGCCACGTCAGCATAGCCGTCCATAAAGAAGCCCAAACCTGATGATACGGCAAACAGCTCAGCTATGATAGCTTGGCTGGCAGGCCATTGCCATTATCTAGTAGCTGTCGATATCGTCATCTGACAGCCCATGACAAGCAAGAATGGCTGTTCAGTACGGTCTGACTGGTGGGTGGTTATGCAAATCACATATCTAGCATATGGTCTCAACTCATGTCCAACGCAAGGGATATTTGATGTGTGACCTCACGCCTGTAGTCCTTATTTCTGTTTGGATAGCACTAACACCCAGCCGTTGAAAATTACCCGATTAGGCAATTAAGACTGCTCATCAAGCTCTGTTCAACGAATTACAATAACTGGATAAGTATTATCTTTCGTATTCAAAGTAGCCCAATCTTTACACTACGGTTCGATGTGCTGATGAGTATATTTTCCTACTGTGAATCATGGTACTAGGACGCTTAAACATACTGCAACAAGCACTAGTAGCCAGTCTGTTGTCTGATACAGAAACCAGGCCTGATGCGGCCACTGCAGCTTGGGCTTGTTGACCGCTCTTGGTCTGGATACGCCCCTCCCCCCTCCCCCCAGATACATACAGTCACAGTCACAGCAACAAAGATACCCAGAAGAAGCAGAGCTTGCACGTCTACTATACAGCAGGCACTAAAATACAACGTACTATGCAGCTCGTCAGTTCCCGCCCAGCTCTTTTTTTTTCCCACTACGACTCTGTTGCTGGATCTTTCCCTTTTCCTTCTCTCTTCTGCGTTTACTTTGACAGCGAACGATGCCCGGGATTGGTTAAATCGTAGTCTATAAACGAAAGTAAAAGCGGGATAACTTGCATATCGAGTTGCATAAACAAACTAAGAGATAAACCTTGACCTAAATTTTAGGGTTTTTTTTAAAAAAAAAATAGATCTACTTTCCATTCATATGCAAGCCATGCATATTTCCCCAATCAAATTCAAACATATAAAACGAGAGAAATGCAATGTGACCGGCGCTGCAGGCGAAACAAACGGAAGGCAGGATTTGCGGTGTTGACGTGTCAGTGACAACCCAAACAAGGAGAGGGAAAGACTCACAACTTCAAGGCCCGTTGTTGATTTTCTGGAGAAGCGGCTTTCTGAGCCTAATAAGTTAGCATGAAGACATATCTATTTAGTTATCTCATGAGACTAAAATCTATAGCTTGCTCCTATATAAGCAGATAAGTTCGAGGTCGACATGCTCAGGCTGAAATGGCAAGGATAACTTCACCGACCACGCCGTTCATAGGTGTAAGTGGAATCTGGCATTTTGTTTTAATCGCTACTTGAAATCACAAACTAGTCAAGTCAGTCACAATAACTTCCTAACCACCCGCTGATCGTGAGGTGAGGTTTTATCGTCCAGTGACCCTCAGCAGACCAGCCTGCTTATATTTTTTTTAGCTAAAATCACCACGAATACCACCGATCTTGACGCACTATACAGGGTGTCCAATCACGGTACCGGTGCCGGCCGTTGGTATAAAAGACAGAGGAGTAAATGGCAATAGGGGCCCCTTCTGGAACCTTAGGCCGTTTTTTCTTTCTCCTGTTTTGTGCTTCTTCTCCCGTCGCGTTCGCTTACTGCGGTAACACAACCATCAGCAGCAAAGGGAATCAAATAACGCTGCCACTGTTATTACTACTGCCACTACAGTAGCACCTTATCACACATACTCTTCTCAAGGGTCTAAAGCCCTATTCTTGTGCAGATAGATTGCATCACTTGTATTTGTCGTTCAGTCTATCTCGCCGGGTTGTAACTTCGCGCTTCCCGGTCGCTTAATATCCTTTCCTTTGAGCCACGAGCCCTGTGAGCATCCTATCTTTTGCTTTACTTGCCTGTATTCCATAGCAGAGTACGCCTAATGAAGCACATCCAGTCAACTTCTCTATACTTTGCTACAAGAAGAAAAAACATAAAGCTGTAATATTACTCCTCGACTCAAATTATGTGAACAACAGCTCTCTGTGTCAAGGGACTTGGCTAGCTAACTAAGTAGCTCGTGGTACATGCTTTCCAGGCCAGTGTATCCCAGAAGAAACTGCCGCTTCCCTTCACCATCTTCGCAACCTTTTTGTTGTCCCTTTGCACCCGGCGAGTGGGACGCGAGTTGTGGAGGATAGATTATACCAGGTTATTATTAGTTTAGGTATGATTACTTCTTTCATCTTTTTCATTTTAAAGTTGTTTAGTTGCTGTGGTGGCATTTTTTTTCTTTTCTCTCTCCCCGCTAAGGCTCACTAACAGGCATCCTTTTTTTTTTTCTTTTGGATATCCGGTCCTGCAAAACTCTACTGAGTCCTAGTACATCGATATTCAGGATACTTTACTTAAAGCCTTTTCTGTATCTCGTCTATAAATACAGCAAGATACAATATCTCTACTAAAAAAAAAAAAATTTACCACATACATGGCCGAGGCCCCGTTCTCATATCTCGAAGCCCCAATCTTACAACGGTCATTGCAAGTGACCAATATATCACAAGTATTCGTTTATATATAACTATAAATAAGTGACTCGATTTGACGTCTAGCTAACCAGGCATAGCACCTTTCAGCCTTTTTCCTGTATTTTTTTCTTGAGGAGATACATATCGAAGCTTATAAACTACGCAGAAACCATGTTATCTAGCACATGTGTGAAATCAGCGCCATACGACTCTGACAGCTCAATCCAGTTGCCCTTCTGAGGTCTAGTCGCTGTCCGATAAAGCAGTTTCTCTCTAACTGCTTTCTTTCTTCGGCTGTCTATATTCTAGGCTATTCTATGCCACTTGGTCTAGAACGGAGCTAATGCCCTGTATCCATTTTAACTGCTACTACTACTACTACTATACTGTGACGGCCCCTGATATGGATTTTAGCTATTTCTAGCATATAGCCCAGTCCTAACTCCATGAGCTCGTTAACACTAATGCTTCTTTTCTCAAGCGGACTGTTCCCATAGTTTATTAATCAGAGTTTTCAATCACCCTAGAAACGACTTGATCTCTCCAACAAGATGTAGTAATACTAATACTAACAAGAGCCTCACTTCTCTCTTCTCTTTAGTCCATGAGAAACTAACTGAACAAGGATATATCTCTTCACCAACGCGGTTCTTCCATCCTTCTACCCGATCAATGTTGCCCTACATGGAAATCAACAATCAATGGTAAATGTCCTTCGTCTAGATTCCCGGCTGCCTTTTTTTTTTAGTTGGAAATAGTCCTAGCTCGGTTGTTGCCAAACAGATGAGCATCTTAGTCTCTTTCGTAGTGCCTTTTCACTTATACGACAAGTTTATATTGCATCCGTCTCGTAAATTTAGACGGTAAGTATCTAGACAAAGCGGATATGGCAAGTATCTTGAATATCACATCCATAATCTCCAATACTCTTCCTTAACCTTTGTGCTTCTAAACAGGGTGACAAGTGCCAACTTTGTCTAAGACAACTTCCAGCAAAGATAAGATGATCTTCTGAGTCTCAGAGAGCCATGTGAGACAGGTCTCTTAGTACAAACAGCGTTCTAGAACGAAGCCGCCTTTTTTTATGTTTTTATCAAAAACTCTTCCCTGTCGTCGTCGATTGTGGGGACGCCAAAAGGGCTCGCTTCACAGAGACTCTGATTGGTCGTCTAATCAATAGTTCGTTCAAAGAAGAAGGCCAGTGGGAAAAAAAAACACCTTTACAAACTTATAGCAACTTCTTCTGAACTAGATATCTAACTATAACTAGTAGTTGACTAGTAGATGATTCACAGATAATAACAAATATCACATATGCTTTATCTCTTCTCGGCGCTAAAGCCCGAAGCACTTGTCCCCTGTCCTCCAGTGGCTTCGTTTGGCGCGTAGTGACGACCACTAGCATCATTCCATTATTCTTTCCGTGTTTCTTTCTAGGCCCTCTTTGCCCACTCATCCGCAACTTAGTCCCTGATCAGATGCTGTTAGGCCAAAAATATATCAGCACGTACGAGCTTTCAGGATACTTGCCGAATATTTACCGTCGGCTACGGGTCAAACGGGCGGGCCCTTAAGAAGGAAGCTCTTGCAGCTCCGCCAGCCAGCGTAAATAAATATGGAGCATTTCAACCTAAAAAGTGGAGTTAAAGAAAGACCAGAAGCTTTTTTATCTCATTTGCCACGATTTTGCAGGGAAATATCTACCGGGCTTTGTCTGCCACCTCGGTTCACCCCACACAAATCTTTCTTCTCCTTAGTCACCAAAACAACAATTTTTTTTGTACAAATATTATGAATTTACAAAGTTACCAAAATCGTATAGCTGACACCCATCTTTTCTACTGTACTATTCGTCTAGTCCAGTAAACGGCTGCATCATCCACACGCCATCGTTACGGGAAGGGCCCCTGCCGGAGTGGCTTTTACCACTGCTACAACACTACTATATTATCTCTCCCTACTAGAATCAGTGGAAAGAAAGAGCCTTCGCTCACGTTACTAATACTCCGTCGAAGCTTAGAACTCTGCTTAGCCATAACGGCGTATTATCCAAGCTGATGCCTTGATAGAGCCTTTTTTTTTCTCGCCTTCTAAACGTGCCCAAACCACTCTTTTGTCACCGTAACTTGTCGTGTCGACGTGCTATTCCCGACCCGTCTCCATATTCTTTATGTCTGGACTGCTCTGATCTGCCATGTACAATCAGTGACGCCGCCCAGTCACGCAAGCCTTCGGGATTCTACGTCCTCGCTATTTCCTTACTCTTACGACAGCATGACGCCCTCTATAGCCGTACCTATGCGAGGCATTTATTGCTCGTGTTTACAATGGATCCGAGTACTTATTTCACATACTAGCACGTATTTATACAAACCCCCATACTACTGCTTAGTACTAGCGCCATGGCAGTAAGTTTTTTTTTCTCGCTCAACTAGCAGTGCAGGCCGGGATCGAGGCCAGCAAGATGATGTGAGTGGATAAATTGTACAAGCAACTTGTTAGCTGGCTAATCTGCATAGGCTGTCTTATCAACCACTAATATAATTTTAACAACATGTACTTATCATCAAGTACCTTGGATCTTATATACATGCCTCGAAAAAAGACAGCAAGAGAGCAAGATCGAAGTACATCCAGACTTACTACCGGACATTGTCATAAGTTGTACATTCGTCCAGATAACACATCTTTATCAAACCGCCGCCAGATCCGGTCGCCACAGAAATACTCACAAGGTGCTAGGCTAAGTAGCCGTTACCAATACGTGCATCTAAAAGAGAAAAAAGATTATGTGGAAATGCAAGCTCATTCAGTCTTACTATCTATATATGATATGTAGGCAGCTCGGCTGCAATATCTTACCCAAATGACCTCAAAGCCAATCAGCCTTATTTTAGTGACATTTCTTCAAAGGCGTCAACAGGCCAAATAAAGCGAACTCTCAGTGAAGGTCACTTGGCCCCTATAAACAACGAGGCATAGAGAAAGAGAAAGTGGAAAGACGGGCCACAGCTAGTGTGATAGTGTGATTGCAGCCCGAAATGTGATATTGCGCCTAGCGCCACTGTGAATACATTCCAAGTGCCTACAACTTGTTACTAAATATACTTTGGTAGTAGATCAGTCTTCCAGTTACGTTATGAGTCTCCTTCAAGTATATCAATATGCTCTGCACATGTAAATATTCTGTATGTGCAATATCCAATAGGCACGTCCATTAACACAAAACTACAGCAATAGATAGAGACATATGAGCATAAATATATATATATATATATATATATATATGCTTACTTAGATATAATGTCCATCTAACTTACTACCAGTAGTTAATGTTGTTAATACAAGGCGTAATTTCATGAATGCATGTAAGTACCCCTCTTATAGATAAACAATCCCATTCCTCTAGTTCAGCTTATCTTCCACAAAGACGCCAAATATGCAATACAAATATTTTGTCCTCCTAGTCGGCCCATACAAGACCGTATTCTATACCGGGAAGTTCTAATCTCATACCAAGCGACGTTTGAGGCGTTCTAGAGAAGACGGCTTTTACAGTTAGTTCAGCTGAGCCGATGGGGCGTTCATCAACCCGAGCTCACGTGCGCCAGTTTAATGACATACTATTAGCCAAAGTTTTGTTTAGCTGTACTTGGTTGCAGGTTGATGCAAAAGATAGCCTATTTGCCGCATTATACCGAGCACTGCAGCAATGCCAGTTTTTCTCTATCTATTGATGGTATTTCTTCAGTCCCGAAATCGAGATAGATTTTCTTCCATCAAGCACACAAGCAAGAAGATGCTTCTAGAGCCTTTTGTCTGTGGCTTCCATCAACCTCCGCTGTCGCGGCATTGTGATTTATTCTATCCCCGACGGCAGATCCCCAAACACAAGTGGCTTTCCATGCTAACAGCTATAGCATGGAATATTGCACATGAAGAAGCCGTGACTGTACAACATTCAAAAGTAGAAAATAATGAATAATGAATAATGAATAAAAAACCTTGTCAGAGACACTTGCCCACCCAAATAATGGTCGTACGAGACCCCAAGGACAAGCAAATCAGCAGATATCTATCACCTATGTTAGGATATCCCCGCGGGCGGGGATGAATGCCGCTGTGACACACATGGAAACAGAAGGCTCCCTAGTCTTGTGTAAAGAAGATTATCTTGCTCTCTTTCTCTTTCACGCTGCCATCCTATGTGTGACTGACTGCCAGCGAGTATTTTCACGGTATAATTAATGACACAACTGGGAGCATGCAAGTAATAAAGAAAGTACTGGCAGCCAACCATTCTCTACTGCACATACACATATATTGTCGGATACCGCACTATCTGAATACTTTCTGCGCTGTTCTCAGTTGGCGGTCAAGGCCACTATGTGCTGGTAAGTCCGCCTGCATGATACTACCCGCAGCGGCTTGCTTTATTAGTGTTATGCTTATCAGCTGTGGTGTTGCAGAGTGCATAGTTATATAGAATGCAAGCAAAATGGATACAAATTACTGATATCTATCCTATTATGCACGTTCGTTTGTAAGAGTGCATATGAATTAACGGTGCTCCCAGCATATTCACATGCATCCTATACATACGCGATGGTGGGGAAACGTCGTCAACATGACAATCTGCACAGAGGAATATGCCAAATATTAAGAAAAAGAAAGCGAAATAGTTCAATAAACATAAAGTTGTCTGCGTGTCAACATAACGGGTCGGAGGTCCGCTATAGATGAATATAGGCGGTATAGCCAGCCAGTCTGCATCTGATTATCTCTCTGCTGTTGGTTTAGTTACCAGATTGGAGGGGCAGTTATTTTTCCTCAGTTATAATGACAGCATGCACCGTACATGCAACATAATATACTATCCCACCTTAGTCTATCTTGTCAACCCCGCCATAGCGAAACGTTTTTTTCTCTTTCGGACTGCAAAAAGCCTGCATCGTAGCATGTTTTCAGGGATCAAGGGATCTTACAAACAAACTGACCAACATATCCAAGATTCCGTCTATTGAATGCCTTTCTCATAGCAATATAGAAACAAACAACCATCTCCTCCCCCCCCCCAAGATATACTGTATGTAGTTCCAAGAGACAGTTTGATCGCCAACGCATGCAAGATTGCGTAAACGAGCTTTGCTACTGTCTCAAAAGATACAATCAGAATCTATCTAGTAAGATTGAAAGTGCGGTGACTCTGTCTAAGCATCGAGGCGAGCTGGCTTACTTTTCTAAGGGCGCAAGCTAGAACGGAAAGATATTGGGCTCTTCTATATACCAACATGTAGTAGCTATCAACTTATGCCTAGTATTTTCATTTATTCGCTCATCCAAAAGAAAAAGTGTGAGTGGAGGTTTATTGTACAACTTACAACACCAAGAATAGCAATGGATACGGTATCAGCCTACTACGATCAAAATATTAGAGCTTGTTCTGTTTATCGAATACTTCCTTGATAGTGTCCCTTCCTCCTCTTCCTCATCTCCAATGGAGAAGAGTAGCCTGTCGAATGCATATTTACAGCTACTGCGTTCATTTGTAGCCTATCTGTCATGTAGGCTCGTACATCACGTCATGCAATGCATACATATAGTTCCCCGACACTTGCCCCGAAAGTACTTCCACTTTTATTTTTATCTCTCTATCGAAGTTAATACGAGCTCTCTAGGTATATTGGCAAAATATCAACCGAGAAACTCCGCAACCTTGTCTACGGCAACCACTAAGAATACTGTCAATAACACGGTCAAATCTCTATCAACTGTCGTTTAGAAACTGTAACAACTTCCAAGGATCACATCTATGCTATAAATTTTCACATTTCTACAGTAACAGCAGAATGCCAACTTTTGTAACAAAGAAGATTGGCGAACGTAGGATGCTGCCAGCTATTATTTAGGGGTTTTTTTTAATATCATTATCAAGTTTCTAGAACTATAAAGATACCTTAGGTTGCACTGCGTAATGAAGTTAGGTGGATGGAGCGGTGATAGTACCGCCGGATACATGATCGCTATATGTCACAAAGTCGCTAGCTATCACTAATGAATGATCCTGGCGGCGTATGAGTCTGAGAATTTTCTTTTATATAACTAAAATTTGATTTTTGATATACTAGAGGCCCAACAGAGAATCACAGCCTAATAGGGTTGACCAGGGTTAATATAGTTAGTACTAGTACTATGTACCACAGTGTCAATGCTTACAGGGTATAAATTGAGATGTTATGCTGAAATCTACTGTCGCTACAGTGAATAGCAGGGTCTTGTCCGCTATAACAATGGCATTAAGACCACAAGCGATATTTGGTTATTTCGATGCCCGGTTCATTATACCAACTGTAACATACAGAGGGCAGACTTAGTACGCCGAAGAGCTTCGCATAAAACAATTATAACAGGGTCAGACCACTACTAGAGAACAAAGCGAAGCAATATTAATTTTAATATCCATTGGGGAAACTACAATATGATAAAGCATAATATTGGGGCAGAGATATACGATTCAGTTCCTTTTTTGTGTGGTCCTGCTTTCTTGATAATTCAAAGGCTATACCGACATAATTATCTCCTTATTCCCTACAGTAGCACTCTACTAGATCAACAATGTGCTTATAAGGGCCGGCTTATATCAAATTATTTCCTTGAGGCTGGAGAATGAATATCCCGTAAGTAGTAAAATAGCCCAATGTATCCTTGGCTTCGCTATGGTAAGTTTTGCCAATGAGATCTCACCGAGGCCAAGATCGACTGCTAGGTTAGTGACAAAGAAGACCTGTGCTCGATCGTATCCATGGGTTCTGACGGGCGATTTTTAGCCAGCCTAACTTGGATTTCATCGTTAGCTAGTATTAACGCAACAACATGGACTAGATCAACTTGCTAATAAAAGTTAAACCGTACTAGTGAAATTCAGAGAATAATATATTTGCAACTGTTTACTAAACAAAGCCGTACCCTAACATCAAGATATGGAAAGCTTTTGAAGTCTATACCACTAACAAAACAAACTGTAGATTCGCCGCAAGGGTTCTACAAATGGACTGAAGCTGCTGTGATGTTAGAATTAGTATCATTGTTCTTTGCTTGCTTTCTTTCAGGGTTACAGTTCTAGGGTCGCCACAGCAGTGCTTAGTTTCCAACCTTTCCGGAAGCGGAAATCCAGGAAAAATAAGGCAAATTTATTCTAGCATAATGGGATTTTTTGATCAATAATCATATTTAGTTCCTAGAATAATGAAATTATACGAGCTACAACGAATGAATTGTAACTTTCAACTCCGCTTTTTTTTTTTTGCCTCAATCACACAAATTGCTGCATCTGCTTATCGCCATTCAAGCTCAGGCAAACTTCAAAAAGCAGTAAACAACCTTTGTTATCTCTGGAACTTGCCGTATCTTGACAAACCAAATACTATCTTCTTTGTTTTGCTGCTATAGAGCCCATGATAATTTTAGCCACAAAAGGGGCGGCGTTTACAAACCAATAAGCTCTGTAAGTATAATCAAGACCCAGCTAACATAGCTTCTTCCTGCCCAATCACTTGACCAAAGCTACCAAAATCTCGCCTACGTTCGAGAACGATATATCCTGAGCCGATTTCTACAAAGGGGAGGAACAACACTTTTTGCACAACGTTTCATGTCATGTGAACACTAGAAGCGGTCGCTGGAAACGAGATGATCACCCTTCCTCGCAACGCTTAGACAAGCAGAATAACCCGATCGACAGAAACAGGGTAAATAACAAGAGTTTAACGCATTGACCAGCCAGCCATTTCTTTGAACAGACAAATAGAGGATTATCAGTCCCTTTTCTTCCACTTCTTTCTTTCGGGCTTTCCATTTCCATCTACCATAAAGCTGGAGATGGGGTATTGGTTGCAGTCGACATGCCATGGATGCAGGCTTGACCGTACAGCCATTCTGGCGGTATGAAAGTACGAAACAACACTTCAAGACAGACAGACAGACAGACAGACTCATAGACAGCCTAACAAGGAGTAAGAAAGACACAGAGGGGCAATGTGACAAGAGCAATACGTAGTACTAATCGTAGTAGTTGTATCCCAAAAATCAGACCAGACCTAAGGTCAACCTTGTCCGAACTAACATGTTCTAACCGGGGAAAGGATGTTTCTACGCAGAACATAGATGCCATCCTCTTCTCTGAATGTTATTCTTCTCTCGAAAATGCTTCTCTTGCAGCACCACAGAATAACAGGCTTATCTAGCCTATCTTTGTTCTCCCTCCCACCCTTCCCAAAAGAAAAAAAAAATTGCATGCAGGGCTGGGAACGGAAGAGCAGGCAGCGGCTGGATGCACTCTGGTAGTTGATGCTTTGATTATCTTGTTCCTTCTTGTAGCAATCCAGGTGTCTTGGTTTTATCTTTCTTCGAGAGGACTATTAAGTTAAGTCAGTGGAACTTCCCAAACTTGGAATAGTGCCATGCGTATCCAACCATTCGCTACATTTAGTGAAGTCTAGTAGTGCAACTTTATGTTCTAAAGCCTTTGCCTCTGTGGCGGTCAAGAAGGGGGAGAAAGTCGCATATGCAAGTCCCAGCCGTAACAATTTTTTTATTCACTATTTTTATTGTTCCTAGTCGGTTTGACACGGTCTTTTCATAACCCAGGCGAGCCAGCCATGATAGACAATCTGCAGTAACCACAGGCTTCCATCCCCTTCTTTTTCATGGGTCCCTAAGCTTTTTTGTATATGCAAGCTTATCCCATAAAGCATCTGGAGTAACTGGCCCCGGGCCTCATCCTAGCCTTTCTTCTCCTCTCTCTCTTTCTGCATATATGGCTCTTCCGCGAACCCTAGTTAGACAGGCCATTGAGCAGGTCTCCCATGCAAACAGATCAGGTATTCAGATCAGCCTCGCATAAATCAACTTAAAATCCCCGGATCGTATCTTGGACACCCATAAAGACGGAATTGACTTCAGAGTTATCAAAAAAAAAGAACGGTTGCAGCAAAAAAGCTAAGGGTAATATTAAGGGTTACATGTTATAAGTAGGGTTACGGTTTTATAGTCAAGTATTAGTGTGTAGATCAGGATAGCAATATAAAGTACGTTCTAACATTATCTCTAACAGCCACATCGTATATCATAATTCCTAAATATACATATTGCAATCTACTAAAAACGTGGATAGAAATGATTGTACCTGTATTGAAAGTACGAATATGTTAGAATTATAAGGGTTTGTATCACCACATACCCTAGGATACGAGTTATAGATAGCCTATCATCAGTAAGTTAAGATGCATGATAACTCGCCTCGTCTCGCTTCACAGACAAGCGAGGATTTCAGCCACAGACAGTTATACTAGTTTGGCAAGTACATAGAGGTTATGTAATATCCGTAATATGATGCTCACCATTGACATAAAATGATGCATCGGCCAAGCAGCCAATTTACGCCTTTTTTTTTCTTTCAGTTGCAGGATATGATGGACAAACTGTAATCTATCATAGCTGAAGCTGGATCTACTGGGTCATCAATATAGTATAGTACTAGGGCAGGTAGACTAGGACTACGTATCGTGGAAGAGAGCGTGGGTGCCTTGAAGGTATCAAGAAGACCAGATAGTTAGAGTTTGGAAAAGATGGGCAAGGTTCGCCCTAGAGAATATGAAGGAGAAAGAAAACCAGACTCTGGTAAAACTTCAGTGTACAAAGGCAAGAAAAGGATAGTGGCGTTGATTAGACTACGATATTTGTAGTATGGAAGTCAAATGCCATGCATGCGAGGGATAATGTAAGCAGCGTGACCTAGTGGTAAGAGTAGCAAAAGAAATCTAAGGACAGCTGATCTACGGTAGCAGAGATGATGTAAGATGCATGGCATTCAGAGAAAGGTCCAAAAAGGATATTGCAACGGGTCGTAGCAAAATAGAAAGGAAAAGGTAGCAAATCAAAGGCTAACATGACCAAAAGAGTTCAGAGGTAGAAAAAACAAGAATAACAACAACAGCAGGTATCTTCATAGGTCTAGAAACTTAACAGGATCAATGATTGAAAAAAAAAAAAACAGTATAGTAAGCGGACGCGGAGTCACACTCTGGTAAACAAATCCGTCAATATTTGCCGCCTGAGATTCGATGCTGCTTTTGACTAAGATTTCTACCCAATATTCATGATCTTGGATTAAAAAAAAAAAAGGAAAAAACAATAGTATACGGTATAATGCTACCTTGAATATAGATATATCAGTTGCCAATGATGCCGGAAAAGATAAATGGTACGCGCGCGTAATCATCTGCTGAATTACCTGTCACTTTTGCCTTTGTAGTGTTTTAGTGTTTGTACAATATCGATGAATGTATTTGTTACCAAAAGAAACAAAATTGAACATGCCAGACAGATACAAAGAGTAAAAACAGCCTGCTATGACGTTGTTGTTGTTGGACAGAACGATTTGATAAGCCGTGGTTCGTTCGCACGCTCTGAACTACAGGGTTTACTGGATAACATGTAATGTCATCAGAAAAGCTTGATGTCACAATGAAATGGTCAAGTTGGGCGGGTATAACTATCCTAGATTCTTATACGTCAAACAAGCCTGGCGGTAAAGAAACGATGGAACCCTTGCTTTTAGTGCTGTGTATTATCAAGTTTAGTGTTCCATGCTATGTAAATTGCCCTTGGGCAGACATCACAATGCCTCTTAACATTGTCTTGGAAGCAGGCTTAGCTTGACCACTGCATCACTCGTCCGAAGAAGAATGACAAAGACCCATATAGAGGATATACTAGCCGGTTATACTCTTTGTGGTGTAGCAATCGGCCGATTTACTGTTCGTTTTGAGTTACAGCTACACGAACGGCTCATTTGATAGGCTGCAAGTGATCGCCGAATGGTGAACATGAACACAATTACTGCTAATATTAATCATTAAGGGAGAAGAATATAGAGTATATATGGTGGTGAAGTACTGCATATAAACACAGCGTGGCGTCATAGGTTGGGCGACTGTGAGGCTCGATCTTCGATCTGACGGTTCGTGATATATACAGGCGTTCAGCAGGACATTGAGTATGTGATGTGACTTTGACTGCGCTAAGATGCTGATACAGTGGTGGACATTGAGTCGTTGTATCCTGTGATATGTGATTAAGCACAGAGTCTTGGTAATAACTAGTTATATAAATGCTGTTAGCAGTATTTCCCTAAAGAAGACCACTCTTATGCATATGTTTGGAGACACGATGTGGTGACGGGTTAGTTTGTGTGTAAACGTGCACAAATAACTATGAGAAAAAAAATAAAGTTATTGTCTGATGAACTTGAAACTTAAAACAAGGATAATATGGCATACCGAGTAATTTTGTACTATACAGGATGATGTATGCATACTACTATGTATAATGGATATGTTATATATACGTTTACAGTAGGATAATAGTAGTTTTACTGACACACAGTAACTATATACTTGAAATCTATGTGCTGTGAGATAGAGTTTGTTCTGCCGCTGTAGGCTCAGCAAGTACACAAAGCTTCTGACTTTGTTGAAGATAGGTAGTAACCAAAGGCTCTTTAGCAGAACCGAAATATATATAAATAGTCAAGAAGTTCCCTTATTTTATCGTTGGATATTGTGTATTCATATGCAACTTATGGTGAGAGGTGGTCTTTGGTATCAAGCTCTGACTTTGTATGCTATTCACTGAAAAAAAAAGAATTTCCTCTTTCGATGCAAATAGGCAGGAGTTAGACTAAAAGTCATTGCAGTAGGAACTACTATATACAGTTGGTATATTATTATTAAGAACCACATATGTATACTTAGTTATAGTGTCTGCTGATCCCAAAACTGAAAGTGCTCGAACTTTCTTAGCCGTTGTCGACAACATAGGAGCCGGCTGAGCCGATTCGGTACTATGTGGCTTGCAATTCAATTCCAGGCGCCTTTGTTGACTTGGAGCAGAACCAACACCCTTTTTGTTGTAGTATTAGTCGCTTACTTTGATTTAGCGTGAGTTCAGAATGAATAGTCGACAACGGACATAAAATTTCTACAAATAATCCATGCATAATGTGTAGTAGTATTATTCTCGCGCAGTAGCTGCATGTGTTGACTGTCATGATGTCTGGGGGTCTGTCCGCCATTCTCTTTTCTTTCATGTTATCTATCCCCTTAACTTGACTGGTATGGGCTGGTTGGGCGTTCTGACCGCCCTCTGGACCCAAAGGCGCCCTCATGACCGCCGTTTTAGTGCTGCTCTGGGAAGCTGATCTGGCATGCAATGGCGGGAGACTTGACCGCTTTCACCAGATGCATAGTCATGGCTGGCTTGAGCGTTCGTTAAAACCAGAATGATATAAGTTATATAGTAAGTCACAGCCAGGGTCATGGGGAGTTTTGTGCCGGCACTATAACATTAGTTTTTATCTTATTTTTTATTTCCTTTTTGATATCTTTGTTATTGACAATCGGTGATTATGGAACATGTTTAGCTAGATCAACACAAACCCCCCCAAAAAAAACAAAACATAGGCTCTACAGGTGACAATTATCTTGATGGTACATCTATATTTTATAATAATATGTCTTTGCTGATCAGCTAATATTACACCAGCTGTTTAATAAAATTTAGAGCACAAGTCTGCTTCTTTATGCACACCGATCATGAACATGAGCGAGAAAATGGTCGACGTGGGTAATGGCCAACCGGTGACGTGGTTTTTTATACAACGACTGGCCGAGACGGCATTTAAGGCATTTTCAGGGCATTTATAGCTAGCCGCTTCTGTATCTGTTGCATAGCCGCCTAACAAGCATACAGCCGCCTCGACTGCACGTCAAAACTTGAGCGGCTCATACTGGTTGCACTAGGTAGCTGGAAAAATGGCCTATATTCATAGTCTATATGGAGGAGGGAGCAGTTTGGGCTAGACGTCGATGCCCAAGCCTAATACTGTGATGAGGCAATGAGTTATAACATGACTGTGTTTTGACGTGTTGTCGAGGCTTTTGGCGTTGGTGCGTGAGGCCCTTGGGGTCATCAGACAAAGCAAGCAAACCTATACCTGATACCCGAAGTTTTGCAAAGTAAGTCTGACCTCCTCCACGGACAGCAACGGAAGAGCTGGGGCTCTCGTTTCTGCGCTCGATTCCAATGGCTTAGACTTGCGCTTGTTTGGTTCTCTGGGCTCCTTTCACGGTCTCCGCCTAACCCAACGGTGAGTATTTTGAAACTAGGGACAGGAGAGTAGAGAGTGCAGAATGAGAGAAGGAAAGGCGTTGTTGCTTGTCACCCCGGCTAGCTGGACACTGATTCTGATAAATGAAGAGAGGACCGGGACTAAAGAATAAAACGCCGTCGTTCGACCTTCAGGTCCTTTAGCACAAACATAGCCTCTCCCCGACCAAAGCTGGACCAAAGCCATTTAGTGACACATAGACCACACAGAAGAAGGCGCCACTGGCGACTTTGGGAAGTGCGTCTTCGGAATGTTGGGCAAGATGTCACGATCTTATCCGTTTTGCCGGCATATGCAAAAGTGTTACAGAGTAGGAAGGCTATCAAACCCAAGAAAAGCCACATGTAAACTTGCAGAATACTACTAGTATAAATACTGAAAGGCGCCTCCAAGGTGAAAGGCACTACTACTATTATTAGTACCTATATACTGGTAGTCTGTTGGCCTAGATGCTGCTTGATACCATTCAGCGCCGGCTACTGAAGACCAAAAAGGTGAGTAGTGGACAAGGGTAGCTGGGCCAGCCAATCATATGGCGACTACAGAGCCGACCAGCGTGCAGCGTGAGAGGAAGGAGCCAGGAAAGGAAAAAGGCATAGGCAAGGAAGGGCAGGCAGTAGCAGTAGTAGAAGAAAGAACATGAAAAATTTAGCTAGCCAAAGTTTAGTTTGTATCGGATTACATTTTCAGTCGACCTAATTCACATTTAAAATACACTGTTAAACCATCATTACACACTGTAATCTATTCCTGAATTTGTCCCTCCAAGTTGCAGTGCAGAAGCATTTGCTGCTGATGCTGTTAGTCGAGGCTTTCGCGGTGGCCGTTTTCCTAAGAAGGAAGGACGACCCCTGCTAGTAGTTCTTTGTAGACTTGAACCCAATAACGCAACTAGCTTGTTCGGTACGGCTGGCCTTGAGATTTTGGCAGCAGCCATTTTTTCCCTACTGGTTACTGCAAAAAATCTGAAGGGCCTTGGAAATTTGCGTAGACAACTACTTTGTGGTCTTCATAGCAACAAGATCTAGCCTGCTAGCAGAAAATCAGAAACATCATTCTTGAGTGTTGCTCCATTCGCACCACCCCCCTCAAAGACCGGCGCTGTGACCAACCATGCACGCCCCCCCCCCATCGGCTGCTTCCCCCCCTATATTCTAGGGATTCCAGTATGATATCCAGCATCTGGTTCTATGCCTACACCCCGACCTTTCGCAATAGTTAGCGCTAATTTTTATCTGTCTACTGCCAAACCGCTGGGCTGTCGCTAAAGAGACCCCCGCGCAGGCCAATTTGGCTTGCTCTTTATTATTATTCATTGTTTTTTTGCTATTATTTTCTTTACTTGGTTGTTGCCGTCCAAGCAAGTCCATTTTGCTTCATAAACGTGAGCTTCCCAAATTCTGCAATTTGTGGCAGTTGCCGTTGATGCTCTGTTTCTTCCAGCTTCTCATTTCTAATTTCTTATCTCTGCCTCTATAATTTCGACACTCGCTGTCTCTCATAACCATATTCAACTCTCTTCACTGTCTGTATTGTCGAATCCGCTCTCTTTGCCCACACCGCTATCCTGATCTTTACGGCTTCTTCGCTCCTCTTTGCTACCAGGCTCTCTGCCGCATTGTACTGCTATATTGCCTATTCGACTGCGGCAGATTCCTAGAGCGCTGCCTCTTTCTTCCTGTGTCGCTACATAGACTGGAATACACTTGGTTGCTACCAGCCACTTGCAGCCAATAGAACCGCCGCCGAAGCCCAAAGTTACAGGGAAGACGGGGTTAGTGTTGCTAGAGGTCCAGCCAGCTAGCTCTGCTGTGTATAAGCGGACGCCTTGCCTACTGGACTATAGGATCTATCTCACTTGTCACAATTTTTTTTTTCTCTTGTCGAGCAAGAGGAAAGAAAAAAAAAAAGAATAAATCCACCAAAAATACTGCTCCTGCCACTACTTAGACAGCCACCATGTCGTCTCGCCTAAAACCTCTGCCTCTCCCGCTCTCCATGGCTAGACAGCGTTCCTCCCCGTCTTCATCTTTTCACCACGGTATTTCTGCGGCGGACGACGCAGACGATTCTTTCGACTCTTTTGAATTCGACTCATATCCTCTACCTGCGCTCTCTCGGTCCGTGCCGACTTCGTTTTACCACCCATCTCAGCTGCCGCTCTTCCTGACTGAGCCCGACATGGCCGCTGTTTTCTACACCCATAACTCTTCAGCATCCGACATTGCCTCGCCTGCAACGCCAACCTTTCACACAGCAGCTTCGGTGCTAGCACCAGTGTCGGTGCCTGCCCGCATCTCATCCCACATGCGCAATGCCGGCTCAACATCATCGCTGGAGCCCATGAACCCCGCGACTGTTGTCGTGCCCATGACTACCACTTCTCTACCAATGGTCGATGCCTCGCTCGCTCAGATACAGCAGATTCCATTAGCACCCTCACACGCCAAGACCGCTAGCAAGAGACTTCTGCCCGATGTCATCGAGGAGCCCTTCGAGCGCGATGAGTGCGTGCGGGACTCGTTTGTGTCTACCAGCTGCGAGATATATGACTGCTACTGTAGGTTTTCCACCTGCTCTTGGCCGGCAGCTTCATCTCTAACATTCGCAGGCACCGAGCCATGCAACCATATCACTAGCGAGGATTCCATCTTCTGTTCTCACGAGATCGATTATGATGTGGTCATGAGCGATAGCGAGTACGCTGCTTCACAAAAGATCGACGAAAACGGCGAGACCACACTGGCTACCATCACTTCGCGCATCGGATCCCGCTTCCCGTCCATATCTCGCTGGCGCTCTAGCCGCAGCCGCAGACGGCCCACGCTGACTTCTTCGCCTAGCATTGAGCTCACATCTGACAACTATCCTGCCGCCGCTTCCAGCCGATCATCGTCTCTGTCGACGCCATCGCATCCTAGACTGCATCTCCATGAGCCGTCCATGCCCGTATCGCCGACCATGTCGTTCTGTGACAGCCACGAAAGCATCTGCTTGTCCGGCAGTAATGTCGATCTAGGTAGCAAGACTACTCAGAAGAGCATCGAGAGAGACCGCTCTCAGGCTCTGACGCCGTTGCTGCCACCGCTTATGATGGAATCACTGAGCAAGCCTCCACCTCCTCAGTCTCCAACCCTGCAATCCCCTCTGTCCACCGCCTCTGTTGATGAACAGCTACAGAACGCCATGAAGCATGTTTCTTTGGCTTCGTCGCATAGATCCGCCAACTCACTATCAACCAAGCCGTCTATCTCTTCCTTCCGTCCTTCGCCCACCACTGAGATGCCACTGATGTTTACCAACATCATGCAGGAGCAGGAGCAGGACGAGTGGTCTGACAGCCTGGGTCATGCCAACTTTACCATCTCTCCCTCCCCATACCAGCCCGAGGATGCCTCGGCCGAGGCCTTCCAGAAGCTCAGAGATGACTGGTCGCAGGCACGCAGCGAATACACTAAGCATTTGGTGCGCACCGGCGAGAACTATGGTCAGACCAGCAACATCTACGAGCTTACCGAAAAGAAGTGGCAGTCTATTGAGTCCGTTTGGCGCAAGAATCATCAAGAGATGATGAACCGCATGGCAGCTGCCTCTACTGCCGCCGCCGCTGCTAATGTCCCTTTATCTTCACTACCTATGACTGCTTCATCTTCCGCTCAGTCCGCCCACTCCAGACTGTCTCTGTCGCTTTCACGAAGCCGTAGCAGAGGACGCACGCGGTCTCGCTCGCGCGTCGAGAGCGGCGGGGTTTCACTACGGCCCATCATGATGGCGGCTTCGCCAACCTCCTGCCCCGCCGACGACCTTCTTGCTGGAAACAGCAATTGGCGTGAGATCGAGCAGGCCATTCCCAAGGCAATCCCCAGCTTTATCGACGACTCGGGCAAGTTTCCTTCTCTGGGCGATGAGGACATTGTTGGACCTATGGCCAGGGATGCTGTCATGATTCGCAGCCCTAGCGAAGAGCGCAAGTTTGGACACGCCAACTTCTGGCGCCACATCATCGATAAGATCAAGAAGTAGACGTTTCTCGATTGATACTTGGCTATATTCTCTTTCCCTTTTCTTACCTCACATAAACAATATGTGATTTTATCTTTTTATTCAGCGGCTTTGCATTTCCTTTTTTAACGGATAAAACTACCCTACATATACAATATCCCCCACGCCTAGGATTCACGAGCATATCGCGGCGGTAGAGCATTATTGCGTTTTCTTTCCTTTTTCACTACTATCATTGTTATCATCCGAAGCAGCAGCAAACCGGCTACATATTAGCATGGTTTCATGTCTATCGCTGTCTTCTGAATCATCCTGCTCTTGGCTGTGGCTTCGTTTTTTTAATGTTTTTCTTTTTCATGATACCCCGACTTTCGACGCTCATTAGATGACTTCACCTTTTGGTGATAAAACCCCAAAATTATTTTCAATGGGCTGAACCTCCAGGTTTTCTGGCTGTGCTTTTAGTTCCATATATTTCTATGTTCTGTTTTACTTTCCAACTATTATACGACTCGACGTCCCTTAGCTTTACGAAAATTTCCTTCGCCTTTCGGCAACTTTTCTTTTCCTTCTCTTTCATTTAACTGCTCTCGTTGTTTTACACGGAACGAGACGTATTCCATAACTTCACTTCTTGTTATTCATAACTTTTTTTTCCCGAACAACCTTTTCTTGTTTCCTTACTTTGATGATCTAACATACCCACTGTTTTCTGATTTTCGGTTGGCCTCTGTCTTCATTTGTTTGAATATTTCTTGTGCCTCAATGGCTTTGTTTTTGTCTTCATCATTTTACATTTGTGGTTCATGTGTCTATATCTTGTCGAATATAACGACTCTCATCTTCATTGATACACCAACTTTTCCTCAAACCTTTGTTATTTTTAGAAAAGCCAAAACTTATAGTTTAGATATAATATTGTCATCAATACACTACAAACAAACATCTTCCGTTTTCACGGATCTCAACAATCATTTCCATTGCTCTTGCTAGCAGAGCTGCTTACTACTCGTGATCTCTCATCATTATACTGCTGCTGTAGTCTACTGTACCATATCCGGTTTGTTTGTTGTAAGATGGTAGGCATGGCGGGCCTCTCCATTGTACCATCAAGCCCTCAAGCTGTGGTGGCCATCATGATGTGTAGTACCGGTCTAGTACTGTTTTAAGTTTCTGTTATTACTATAAACTCTTTAGAGGGCAATCAACAGACATGTTTGCTTAGACTAGTAACACAATAACAGCGTGACAATCTGATTTTGTTTCCGTGGGTGTAAAAGTGATACGACAATAATTACGCATGGGCACAGACACAATCACTCCAAAGACTTAACTTGTTTTGTTTCTATATTTTTACAACATGCCACTAGAGTCGTATCACAGCTGCCTTGTAGACTAGTAAGTAGTAACAACAATATAGGGATGGATTCACCAATACTACGCTATACAAGCCCATACGACGTATCCTACATCAGTAGATATACAAATAGATCATTAAGAAACCTGAATAGGCGTGCAACCCCAAAACATGTTCTTCTTAATTTTAGGCTTGGCCAAGGTAGGATTCTCTCTATTCCAAATATAGTAGATAGAGAACGTGAAATTATGGATAGTAGTAGTAGTAGTAGTTTCGGCTATATCTCTTTTCATCTATTAAGTTGTGCAATGCAAGAAAGGATTATTGACAACGGGTGGCATGTGATATGGTGGGTTTTTTTGCAAAAGAAACATAAAGAGGGGAAATAGTAGTATATAGTCCTGGTTACACCTTGTATTGATATGCTTATCGTAAATAGCAAGCTAGCAGCAAGCAAGATTGATTCATAATTGGATTTAATCATTGGTGCTCATAATATGTAGCACTGTTCAATCTTGACCTGAGATTGGATAATGACAAACTCGTAAACTATCGAAGGCGATGTCAGTGTTGTTTTCAAGTTGGAAATAAGACAAGGTGAATAACTCGTAATCAACAAAGATACATATCGGCACGTTATGCACAAGCTAGACGGAGTATTCGCTACGAGATACACGTCAAAAGGCTAAGTGGCTCTAAGACAAAGGGCCGCCAGTGATTGCTACCGACAGATTGTCATGCTGAAGGTTTTCTTGAACGGCATCTTCAGCACCGTCCATTTGTACATGTACATATGCGGGCTTTGTGTGACAGACTCGACGCCAATATATGCATATATGATCAAGAACTGTAACTAAACCTAGCAGGACTACGGATAGACGTGTGGGCGCACAGCGGGGATTTTAGGCATGTGCATCTACAATATGTAGATATACCCTGCTGTATGTGGCATCATAGGTTGTACGTGGATGTATATCACCAGCAGGCTACTGTATGTAGTGCCACCGGCTGTGCTTTTTGCGGTATGGCCCTCCAATTTAGGATCGAAGCTGTGATGTAACGGACTGGCCCGCCTCCATCTCGACGTAGACAGCCTTCCTATACATTAGATTACACATCTCTTAAAGCTATGGCATCTCTGGAAACTACACAAGCAGCACTTAGACTCGTATTCCGCTCTTGTGGAAGATTACGCATACACACACACACATACACACACACACACGCACACAGCGGAAATATCCTACGAAAACGGCAGCAGACTGCTAGCAATACAAGAGCGCTTATGATACAAGGCGTCTTCTTCTCGCCTTGGATATCTTGTCGTACTCGTATTACTAAAACACGGGGTCCATCAGCCGAGCCATAGCTATACAAACGGCATGCTACGGCAATAACATGCATTAAGACACCGATCTGAGAGCCCGGCTAGTATGATAGGATTTTAGAGAACGACAAATAGGTCTAGACAATGTTGTGAATTCTCATAGAAGAAATGTAGTTTGGAGATCAACGGGACACCCTGCAGTGCTAACCGACGAATTCGACAGGATACTAATGGATTTGGAGGAGGCGCTTGCATCAAGCAGAAGGCAAACATCATTCAGTCAACAGATGCAGGACAAACATGAGGTTCACGCTGTAGAAGGGTGCCTTCCAGATTTCTATAGAGTTTGTTGTATAGAGTATTCCTTACCATCATCACTAGATCATACAGTAACATATTATATAGCCAGAGAAGAGGATTGCGAGCTTCTTGTTTTCTGGTTTGAATTCCTAAAAATCGGTTCCTGATTTTCCGTCCTGATGAAGTTTTGTTACACCTATACATACCCGGGTTATTGTGTGCTTTGATTGTCACATTGCATCGATGAAAAGGAGAGAGTCTAGAATAAAGGAAGGCGGGAATAGCCCCCATAACTAAGCATGAGAGGCGATTCTAGCTGAAGAAGCAACCTATCGTGTCCAAGAATAAACTCATTCGGTCTATAGTTTGCTAGCAACAGTTGCATAAGGATATAATACTAGTCATTGATGGCCTCAGTAGAGTCAAAAACGTATGTGCAGCGCTAAAACACAATGTGATCTTACGTGATATAGATGATTTGAAATTACCAGACAAGTAGCCTGAGTAATACGACAAAACTTGCATGCGGCCTATCAAAACAAGCGTGTTCAAGTAGTGGATAGCAAGGTCACTTATTCAGTAGATGCTTTGCAGGGCAAACAAATCATTCAAATATATCTACAGTAAAGCCAGGTGCGTGTATTGACTAGCAAGAGACGATGATCCGATATCACGATAGACCAAACTAACAGATGGTTCCTGGATTATCCTCCTTCTATATAGTTATAGAATATCATTCTTAGGTAGTGGTAGAATATACTATCACTAAAGATCTTCCCTCCCGGCCTAGCAGGTTCCAATGAGGCCTGATGGTGTAAGCCCTGGCAAGAATAAGTGGGTATATAAATAGCATAGCCCTAAAGATAGGGTTCATTACTAATCAGCAATAAGCAATGCTACAACAATGCTTAATAGTAATGATACAAAAGATACAATTTATGTGCGTTTAGTAGTTGTTGACCATGAAGCTAGTATATATAATAGGGTAAGGGTTTTGGCTCCGCTCTAAGCCCGTGAATTGATTTATGCTGCCGGCGCAACTATGGAAAGATTAAGTTGCAATTACCTCTGCTAACTTTATTATGGGGTTGTTCTTGAAATCTTTTCTTCTTGTTTATCTTGTTTGTTGATACCCACTTTTCGCTCTCCGGCGCTTTCCGTTCTTGGATGTCAACTTGTTGAGAGAGTATTTGTATCAACAGATGGCTCCCACTTTTCTTTTTTCTTTTCTTCTACAACACATTATCTTCATATATCACAGTTCTTTATCTTTACAACCGCCTTTTCAGCACTGCAATGGTACAATCAATAATCAAACAGCAAAGCAAATTGCTTGCCTAAAAACATAATGATGGAACTATACTTCTGACCCAGACAAGTTGGAACCATGCAGTATGATCAATAAACCACACAAATAACGGCAATCCCACTCTTCATGGTGCTCTACCTATATGAAATATATACTAGGTGGTAGCTGCAGAAAACATCTCTGTCAAACCTTGAAGCAAACGCCACATTTGGCTGTTTACTAGGCATAGAAACCACACCTGACAGGCTATGCATGCAGTAAGTGTTTTTTAAAATGTTCTTAATTGAATGACCCGTTCTAATAGTACACGATACAGCACCAAACTTCTCCTGCCCCTTGGCTCTAGCGAGTTCAAGACATCTATAACGCCGCTCTCAGCTCTGACAATCATACCAACAATCTTGGGAATAAGATTTTGCTCAGTCCTATAGTAGCAACCGGTGACTTGCCTTCAACTATAGCATCATACTAGCTGACTGCTGCAGAACGATTGAGTTTTAGAGTTTGCCTACATCAGTGGATGTATCATCCCAAGCGGACACTCTTAACAATCACCAAGAGTAACTGGTGACGCCTCATATCTCTATGAGGACTCGCACGAATACCCACTCTTCGACGAGTCGAGCAGGAACGACCTGAAAAAGAAGAATTGCAACATGGCAACCGCAAGACAACACGGGTTGAATACATGGAGGGATGGCATGAGAACGTCCTGTCTAAGTTTTATCTTTCCACTGGAAACAATGCCTCAAGCACGGTTCCCTCAACCAACCCTAAGAACAAGAAATGCCCACTACTTCTTACGCCATGGAATGACTTTGACTCAGAGCAAAACAAATATATCAAGATGATATATGCCATAATGTCTTTTATGGGATCTTCCATGTTGTATTGGATAGAAACAAGAGAAGCCTCGTCCCGAACAAGCTTGGTGGATGCCTTGCTACCTATTCTTTTAATGAAGCTTGATTTCTTAAAGAGCTGCTCCTCCTGAGGCAATATGGCATATATCTCTTGATATATTTGTTTTGCTCTGAGTCAAAGTCATTCCATGGCGTAAGAAGTAGTGGGCATTTCTTGTTCTTAGGGTTGGTTGAGGGAACCGTGCTTGAGGCATTGGGATCTTCCATGATGTACTGGATAAAAACAAGAGAAGCCTCGTCCCGAACAGGCTTGGTGGAAACATTGCTATCTATTCTTTTTATGAAATTCAAGCCAATACTAGTGTCAAAGATTAGTATTGGCATCGATATCCAGAATGGTCAAATAACCACTCTAGAACGTCGTATAAATGGTAGATGCTCTAGTAGCCTCTTATCAAAACCACAAGCGACAATAAGTCAGGCCTGATCCCAACGCTAAATTCGTTACTATAAACGATGTACAGGCCGTCATACTGGACACTAGTTGAGAAATGTAGAGGATCAGGCGAAGGCCAGTGCCATTTTTCGACCAAAGTTTTTTTATCAACTAGTAACGACAAAAAAGGTCCGTTTTGACACTTCTTAAGTCAACTAAGATATGGTTACAAGCCAAGGAACTTGCTGACACTAAGGAGAGACAAGTGCAAAGTGCAACTCAAGCTCTTAAATGTTCTTTTTTTCCGGCCTATTTAGAGTTTGAAGATGAATGCAGTTATATATTGCACATCTCGATATAATACACAACGAGATTCACTATTCATAGTCCTGTGCCATCAAGATCTGAAAAGGCTTTATATAGTCTACGATACTGAAAAATGTAGATAGACATTGTTGAGATACATATATGTTATAGTGGAGTAAGAAGTGAGGTAAGAAGTGAGGTATGAAGGAGGCTCATGTATGACCTGACAAATAGTAATAAACGACTGCGTATATACCGCAATAGCGCCGTAACAGAATATGAAAGGAAGCTTAGAAAGCATCGCAAAACGATCCTAATGTGGACCTTGAACCAAGCCGAAGCATATTTATAACAGAATAATTATCATCCCATAACACCGAGAGGAATGATGGAGACTAGCTAGCATTTATTTATCTTTTCTATACTGTGCCACTTTCAAGACATTTTGGTTATGGTGCACCTAGGATATGTCTATTTCAGGCCTAGCTTCACTCCGTCAGTGTAGTTAACGGGACTCTAGTCTGTATAACAGCCGAACTAATCCACATCTTAGACAGACACTAACTAGATTCCATATCGACGGTGCAGAGTGATTCGATACCGCATCATTTGGTTAGTAGGTAGACATATAATAAACACAAACATACAGAGACATCGTCTCTTGGTTTTGATGCAAAAGATTTCATAGTTCACGCTGGAAGGTACTTATTGGAGATTTTAGTTGAATGGAGCGTAAAGTGGAATACGCAAAACTGGAGCTATGTTGGCATCAATGTACATCTAGAGATAGCGCTATCATGAGCTTCTAACTTTTCGAGGATACCCGAATGAATGCTAAAGCTTAGCTGTTACCCCCGGCTCAGAACACGAGAGCTTCTGTCAGACGCCCGTGTTAATCAGCATCATGCAAACACACTGTCCTGCATATAATCACAGAGTCCTCACGAGCTACAAACAGTTATGCACAACACGTGGCCGAAGGGGATATTCAAGCCATCCAATCCCTCGATTCTTCAATGGCCAGGAAAGAACAAAAGCAGAAATGAATATTCTCTGCCTATGAGCACTTTCTAATCTGAAGAATTGAGCAAGCCGCTATGAGCGAAAGATATACAAATTGCGGCGCGTCGTCATTTCTAAACAAAGTCACTTCGTGAATTCAAGGGGTTCCTGGTTTCCTGTGTCAGCATAGTAGCGATGGTGGTCTCGTATAGCGCCGAGAACACGTAAAACGAGATATGACTAAACCATCTGCTATTAGTATCTGTATGCGTGACGTGAACATGGAGAGAAAAAAAGAACAACTCATAGATACATATGCACATGTATATATACACAAGATGGCCTGCAGCTATGACCAGTAGTACAGCTCGGGGCTTCAAATGAGGGGCAAAGGAAACAGAAGCCAGCCACCTAGATGCACAAAAGAGAATGACTTTCAGATAGCTTATGCTAGGAAACTGCACGTACCCGGCTAAAGGAGCAGTACTAGCCGTGTAGTTACACGAAACGAAACAGGAGATAATCTTCCAGTGGGCGTTCTTTTCTTTACCTATAGTTCCCACTGACTAAGGCAACCTCCTCTCCTCTTCTCCTACTACAGATGCCCTACGGGGTCCGATTACAAATAGCCAAATGATAACAGCGAATGGTGAACTTGAGGTGGAGAAATCGCAATTCTACTCAGGGTTAGATATCAGGGTTAATACAGGTTTTAGCGTAGCAACTAGACTTCAAATCATGAAGACTAATCCTGTACAGTGAAAGTTAGAGTTTTAGATGATATACCAAAAAAGTCATTGTCCCGACTTGATGACAGGCAATAGATCATAGCTACTGTTACTGAAATACAAAAACTATCAGCCTCATCTTAACTTAGTCGAAGACACTTACATTTTAAGGTATCTTCGTTTTCATCCATTCTAGCAAGCATTGTGATATTTTTCCTTTTATTATGTCTGCATCGCGAAAATCAATCAACCTTTGCTTCGTTAATCTCAAAGTTTCTCGGTGAACGTGAAGGCCCCACTTTTTCTTCGTCGGTGAGCCAACGATGGCCTTTTGAAATCGAGATACATAGTTAAAATCTGACCTTCAACCGATCGATTTTATCAAAGCTTTAGCCGCACTGCTTAAACTCCTCTATCCAAACTATCATCAGAATAACCTGACCTGTCCAGCCTCATTTCAAAATGCTAGAGCAATTTTTGACCGCTGTAGTCAACGAATCCGATGAGACTGTTGCACGTAACTTTCTCAGGGGATTCTGTGCCCGTGACGGCTATGAATCTGTGACTCGCAGCATCCGTTTCCAAGGCCCTAAAAAGCCTAAAGCGATGAGTAATCTGTCATCGTTGGATAAGACTCAGAAGATGATACCCATTGCCAACCTGTGGAAAGACTTCCGAAACGCCACTACACATCAGTCTTACCAGATCGAGTTGCGCTATGAAGTGCCGTATGATGGGTTCGGACCGGAGGTTCCTCGGCCTGACTTTGATGGCACGGAGGGTATTCTTAGATTCACAGACTTTCCTGACCCACCGCTGTCAAATTCCAACAAGTATATGACTTCTAGACGCAAAATCGAAATCTGGCACCAGAAGAACCTTCTTAAGATTATGCAGGATAACTCTTATGTGTGAGTCGTGCGATGTGCCGGAACCTATTCAGCAAACAATTCATACTAACATATACCAATATAGCTTAAAGGGTGAACTTGTTGAGCGCACAATCCAATTCTTCGATGACAACGACGTTGAATTCTGCCTTACAAAGCAGTACCTCGCCAGTGACCGCAACAATTACAAGCCCATGCCCGTTCCTGACGGCCGTGAACTTGCTACCCATTTGCCTACGCAAGACGCGCTTGAGCCCGTCGATCCTATGAAACGGTGGCACCTCTTCATTAAAGTCCACGTCATGGACGATAATAACCCGGCTGAGGTTCAGCGTGCCGCTGAGAAGCTGTCAGCGCTGCAACGCGATCTGGACACGCTGTTTGACTTCAAGCAAATAGACCGCCGCGCCTTCGATACTCGCGTGCCGCTCGAGGTTAGAACCTGCCCTGAACCGCTGCCTCAGGTCGTTACCGTGTCGGACAACTAGCGCGAGTCACGGTGTCGAAGCTCGACGCAGACTATAAATAGCAGGACCAACAGTACATCACCTGATACATTAACTACATCTCACTTAAATACTCCTACCGCTACGATAGCAGAAACAGTGACTACCATCAGTAATGATACTGGCGCCACTAATAGTGGTATTCCCAGTGATGATGTCCCATCCAGCGGCGATGGCGCTCTAGGCGATGGTGCTATAGGCGATGACGGTTATGGCAGCTTATTCTCTGAAGGCTCTCAATGTATCGAAGACTTTGAGTCTATCAAAGTTCCTTCTATAGTACTTCGGGCTCTTGACATGGGATCTAGATCCACCAAGGAAAAACCTCCTTCCCCAGCGATGGCGAATGCAAATAAGGAGTATATACCAATGCCCGAAGCGTACGATATCGAGCCTCTCCAAACTATGAGCAGTCCTAATTCTCTATTTGATTCAGAATGATTCAGCATATCATGGAAGATATTGCCTAAGCTTGCAGTATTCTCATTGTACACGAAAGAATCAATCTAAAAAGTAATCACCACTTTCAACTTAAGTGCTTCCTCAACGTAGCATTAGTCGTGATATCAGCATTAAAATTAGTGAATAATGTTAGAGCAAATATATTATAGATATAAAGTGCATGGCAAGTTGTACTTTCCATCGACCTCGTCAACTTCATATTGAATTTAACCCTATATGGATTTAACCCTATATGCCACAAACTTGTATCCTGATATGAAATGAAAGCGTAGCTAGTAAATGAGTCTTTCTCATCTACCGTTTGCTTATGGTATAGCGTTCTCTTTATTTTGATGAAGTCTCTTGAAATCTGATATGCATCATTTCTGAGCCTTCATAGAGAACCTGACCAATCGCATTCCATACAGGTCAGGCTCCGAAAGAATGATCTCGCCAGCCTTGCAGAACACTGTTAGACGAGTCGTCATTCGCACCAGCCTACCATCAATCATTACCAAGACACCATCCACATCACTTCCAAGATATTATACAGCGGTCACCATGTCCAGCAAAAGAGGCGCTGCCGAGCCATCGTCGCCACCGATCAAGAAAAAGGTCGCGGGCTCTGCTACTAGTAAGATAGCTCACTATATATGCCTTTGACGATACCGATGGAGAGACACAGAGTGGGATTTGACGGTTTACTAATTTTGGTATAGAGGCAAATGTTGTCAACTTCTTCAAGCCTGCGTCCGAGAAAGCAAAAGATGTCAAGCCGACCAAGCCTACTGAGGAATCTATCAATGGAGTCTTATGGACTGAGAGATCACCAAGCGAAAACGCAAAGACGTCAATGCTAGTTGCGCGTTTCATGCCGTTAGGTATAACGGAGTCTAAGGAAAAGAGACTCAAGATTGCGGCCTTTGACTTGGTACGTCATGACAACAACAACTCGGATGGGAGAGGGATGACTGACATTGGACAGGACTCAACCTTGATTGAACCTAAGTCTGGTAAGAAGTTTGCTAGTGGTGTCGATGATTGGCGCTGGTGGAACTCAGTGGTCCCAGGCAAGCTGCAAAGCCTCTACGAAGAAGGGCAAGTTTCTCCTTTAGCAGTATATTCACCGCTTAACCGTGTACTAACATTATGCCGTAGATATCTTGTTGCCATCTTCTCTAACCAGGGCGGACTTCGTCTTCATCCAAATCCCAAGTCTAAAGCCCCTACCAAGAACACTAAGACACCCGCCTACAAGAACAAATGCAGCAACGTCATGAAGGCCCTGAATATTCCCGTGAATCTGTACGCAGCGACCGACAAAGACCGCTTCCGCAAACCGCAGACAGGCATGTGGGAATCTCTGCTTGCCGACCATGGTCTGGCCGCCGACGAGATAGATTTAACCAACAGCATCTTCGTTGGCGACGCGGCCGGCCGGCCGGCGCGCGGCAAGAAGGCGAAGGACTTTAGCTGCTCAGATCGTAATCTAGCTGCTAATCTGGGTATTCGCTTCTATACACCTGAAGAGTATTTCCTTGGCGAGCTACCTGAGGAGTTTGTACGTGATGTAGACTTTGACAGTATCCCGCTCGAGAGTGCGGATGGCCAGGTCATATGGGAGAAGAAGAATAATCGTGAGATCGTGGTGTTTTGTGGCCCTCCAGGCGCGGGCAAGAGCTCTTTCTTTTGGAAGCACTTTGAGCCACTGGGATACAAACGCATCAACCAGGACCAACTTGGATCGTAAGTGTCCTGTTATGGTAACATCTACGGAGGTATGGCTAACATGACTTGCTCATTTGTCAGACGCGTCAACTGTATACGGGCAGCTCGTGATGCCTTGACAAGCGATGCCTCGCTTGTTATCGGTAAGTTGGCGATGCCTCCCCTCCCTCCTTTAGAGAATCATTATACGAATTTAACATATGATATAAGACAACACCAATGCCAACACCACGGCTCGTGCCATCTGGCTTGATTTGGCGAAAGAGTTTAAGATACCTGCCCGGCTCGTGCACTTCCTAACGCCTATGAAATTGTGTATACACAACGACGGCCATCGATCCAACAGTCACAATGTAAGTATATTTTACTTCAAATACTTTTGATTACACCTCTGCTAACAAAACTTCTGCACTAAGACACTATCAAACCCAGAGAAACGGGAAGGCTTGCCTGGAATAGCTTTCTCTTCGTATTTGCAGCGTCTCGAGCCGCCTAAATGGGAAGAGGAGGGCTTCCAGGATATCCTAGAGGTTGAATTTAAATTCTCAGGCAGCGTTGAGGAATTGAAACAGTATTCGCGCTACTGGACCTAAAGCAAGAATAAGTCATATCTTATTCAGTACTAACAGCGATCAACATAGATACATCTACATGCAGTTCACCCGACTAGGGCATTATCATAAATAAGAATCCAAAGTCTGTGAAAAAAAAAATTGTGAAGAAATGTAGAATAAATTCATTTCGACATACTATTCTACAGCATTCATAGATATTCACTTCATGCAATCGCGCTAACAAAGTCAGAGCTTTCAAAGCCTTGCACAACCTTGCCGATAGGACCTCCAAGACCAGCTGGTCTATACGACCGTAGATACGACTGAGCAGCTCGGAGCCAGAGGGCTTTCTCTGTCGCGCTAGCGCCCTTACCCTGCCATACCCACAGTTCTCGGCCCGTATCCAGCACGAACACATCGTGTGCGTCGAAGTCGTTCCACGACGGCTTGCGGCCCTCCTTAACGACGCTGAATTGTAGCTGGCCCGAGGCATCGCTAAGGCGCAGGAGTCTCGTGGTTGACGACGTATCCACCGAGCCACCCTCGCGCGATGCAGTTATGCTCCGTGGCGCCACATACGGTCTGGTCTCTTCTTGCTGCTCTTGCCCGGCACCCTCGCCGAGAGCTTCCAGGACCTTTCGAGAGCGGAATTCGTCCTGGCTAACGACCTCGGTTTCGAGATGCTTAGCCTCCTTGATGTCTGCGGCGACTATCGCGGCCTTTGCACGCTCCATATGCGATGAGCCATTGCCTTGCCAAACCCAGATCTTGTCGCGCGCATCGAGCACAAAACAGTCTCCCGAATCGAGACTGGCGACCTCGGGGGCGACTTCCTGCGCTAGCACGCTGCTGTTGATAGTGTAGACACGCAATAGTGTAAGAGGCTCGTCGGCTGGATCTGCCTTTTTGACGGAGCGGAAGCCGGTGACCGCACCGCCGTGAAGGATCGACAGGCGCGGGAACAAAGCCAGGAATGCGTCAGAGGGGTTTGACTGAGTCTCACGGTGCTGAGTGGCGGCTCCATGTAGAAACTCGTCTAGCTCGACAGTCTTATAGGCAGCAGTGCCCATTTCATCCTGCGAGGTCTTAGCACCGAGCCAGAAGAAGATGTCATGCACAAGTTTCTCTGGTTCGCCTGGCTCAGGATTGGCTCGCTTGATCTTCTGGGAATGCAGCACGATATAGCTGTCGCCGGTGTGGAACTGGCCGTACTTGGAGCGCGGCCAGGCAATGACTTCAAACTGCTCAATGCGCCAAATAAAAACGCCCGACTCGGCACCGATAGCGCCGTTATGCCAGGCAGGCTCGGTCGCTGCTGAGGTATACTTGACGCGATGGTCAATATCGCTGTTGATTAACTCAACATTGCTCTCTTGCCACTTGAGCTGTTCGTGGTGCACTAAGCCATTGTGGGGGGCCATTGATGAGAACTATAAGCTTAAGCTGAGCTGGCGATTGGTCGGGTTAAGCGGGAAAGTAAGACGATAATATGGGGCAAAAAATAGAAACTCCGGGGTTTCTTTGATGGCGGAAATGCAAGAATAAAGAGAATAGGAAAATGAATATGTAAAAGAAAGCAAGCGTCTCTTTTAAGACCCGAAGTCTACAGGCATCGCCTCTTGAAGTTCCCTAGCCAGCTTGGTGGTTTGTTTCAGCATTACTAGTCGCTGGACAGCGGCAGAAAACTGGGTCCATGTTTCATACTGGCCAAATGCGACTAACACCAAAAATGTACAAGAACTGGGACAAAAATATCTCGATATACTACTAACTTACTACTGCTATTACTACCAGTATACTTGGCTTTGCCAACTGGTAAGAGTCAACATGCAATTTGTGGCTTCTCGTTGGCATCTCGCACTGCCTTACGAAGGTTTTGAAGATTTCTTTGATGATTTTGGGGGAAGAAGGCAGTTTATTGGTGTACGTGCCGCATCAACAGGTCATCCTGACTCCCCAAGTTTGTCGACAAAGAACCCTTTGAAAAGAGACCGTTCGCTCTTTGTAGTAGAAATATTGCCTTTGTAGTTCATTCAACTGCTACATATGAAACTAAAGCGTTATGGTGAAGTCTATAAAGACCCATGAATTCCTAACAACATGCTACAAGTGACGATACACAATCTTGACGTCAAGACATGCCATGCCGACTTGTCAATATATCTTCTAAACACGATATCTCGCCGTCTAAATCGAATTATACCGCACGAACTAGTCATGGCTCGGCCTGCTTTCACATCTTTTGCAGTTCTCGACGACAATCATGCTGTCCGCGATCATACCGGCATCATTAGTCTTCCAACCCCGGCTTCCGCCGAGGACGACTGTCCCAAGTGGCTCCGGACGATGTTCGGCGTCGCCCATATTCCCAAGTCGGCGTTGATGCAGAAAGTAACCTGTTTCACAAAAGAATGTCACCGCAAGGTTTCCCGCGACGGTACCATGTACTGTGAACGACGTATGCCACGTTAATTCTCGCTGTCATGTTATCCACCCAGATTATTTGCTAACGTTGTTCCTCAAGATTCATGCCGCTGCAGAGTTACGCAAGATAGACGCTGCCCCAGTCCAAAGTCACCCAAGTCGCGGTACTGCAAGGCTCGTAAGTCATATATCTCTGCTCTATGATGCTGCTATATGCTAACTTACTTTGGTGTGCAGATGTCCAATGCCATATCACCGACTGCAAGTTTCCTCGCATTAACGGCGAAAACTCGCAGCAGAACCACTTTTGTGAACACCGTGAGTTTGCTTTTTTTTTTCACTTTCTCTAAGGTTCATACTCCCCTAACATTTCTCTTTTTCATACTAGATACCTGCACGTCTCGCAATTGCGCCAAGTCGAGAGCCCCCAAGTTCGCCCTTTGTATGGACCATCTGACCAAGTGTTCCAGCGCCAGCTGCACGCAAGCCGCCATCCGCGGCACTCTTTGTGAAAGTCATTTCTGCACTGTTGTCAGTTGCACCGAAGAACGTGTCTTTGAGCAATGGTGCAAGGAGCATGCCAAGTGCAAGGTCATTGGCTGTCTCTCGTATCGGAACAAAGCTGACTGGCCTGATACACACTGTAGCGATCGTAAGTACTTGCCCAAACAAACAAGATAAATAGGCGGATTGTTATTCCCAAAATTATCACTAGTCACTTGAATGCGCTAACATTGCTTTTATCTTCTCTTCACAGACGCACTCAGCTTTTGTGTCGCCCAGAACTGCGGTACGGCCACTACCGGCCACGAGAAGTTCTGCTCGGCGCATCAATGTGCTTGGGACACCTGTCTCGACAGCCGCACCACCGTCAGCGGCGTGCCCAGTCCGTGCTGTGCCGAACACACGTGTACACGGGAAAACTGCCGGCGCATCGTCTCGCAGGCTAGCTCGCCATACTGTCGCACGCATGTGTGTCATCACGCTAGCTGCACAGCACCGTGCGGCTTCCCGCATTCCAAGTACTGTGCCAACCACACCTGCACCATTCCCGGATGTCGCTGGAAGCGTGTCGACGGCCGAAGCAGATGTCCCGCTCACGGAGAACTGTTCCCCGTGCCGCTGCAGTCGAGTCGTGACTATGTCAAGCAGAAACTCCGCGAGGATGGCGCCGCAGTGGATATCTCGCAGCTCATCACGACATTTGTTAAGAAGAATACGCCTCTATCTAACACGGTTCCTGTTCGTCCGCCTCTTGATAAGGTCCCATCAGCCGTTGATTGCTCATCGTTTATTGCTAGAGTGGCTAATAAAGGCACTACTTCTGGCATATCAGGGTTCAGTATTCCACAGTCTCCTCCGCCTATTGCCACCCCCCCTCTAGGAAGTAACATGTTTTAGAGAGTTACAAACTTCATCGCTTACTTCTTTCACTTTACAATTCAATACGTCATGATTTTTTGATTTCTTTTTTCTTTGTCTCAGACTGGTTTTACATGACGGGGTGCATTAGGGTTTGGTATTCCATTATTGGAATAAGTAGATGGTACGTTGGAGTCTAGGATGTATTGAATACATATTTTCCGTCTTTCAAAATGCATGTTTTATTGTTTAGCTTGAACCATGACTAGAAGTTGTTTCTCATAAGATGTCGAACTAGCTAACAAATGCATAAACATGCGTAATTTGCTACTGATTATAATTCCTCTAGATGGTCTTGAATCACCCTGTCAGACCCGGCCTGATGCTATATACTTTACACTAACCTGATTACCAGTAAATTGACCAGCCCCTGGTCAATTCATTATAGGCTTAGTCATCAAACTTGGGTCTGCTGTGATCTGGTGAGAGCATTGAGTTCTTTATTGATTAAGGGCGGCGCCGGGACTACTGACTGGTTTGTAGTCGTATCGGCGAACCACGCCTTTTCTTGTTTGATTATCTTTTTGTTCTGAAAAACTTGATGAACGTGGTGGTGCTTCTGAGCTTTCTCTATTGATGCCGAAAAATATTCCGTCATTTGATCAGCTGATGTGAGCCGGATGCTGGAAGGAAAAGAAATAGAAAAAGGAGCATGTGAATGCATGTGATTGTTATACGTGATCGAGAAATGCTTGCCACAGTTTTCCGGTGGGATAGCTACTACTAGTATGAACATGAACCTATAGTTTAGTGATGCCTAATTTGGCCGTAGCCCGCGAGGCAATGAAAAGATAGTAAGCTCTGGCTGTGCAGATGCCACCCGAATCTATCCAGAAACTTCAGAGTATTGGTTGACAGATAAAGTAACGACTGATAGACTATATGCAGGAAGGGAACTATATGAGAATCGACATGTTGCTGTTCTTATTTTCTCTTCATTCTACCCGATGCAATGTTACTCGATTCCACAGTTGGGGCTGGATCGGTCGTAACCTTGCCTAAGCAGGAACAGAAGCAGCTACCTGAGTCTGTATGACGATTTTGTTACCGTTGCAGAGCGACCCAAAGTTTACTACTCGACGATACCAAAATGCTGGCTGCTTGTTTGCCTGCCTGCCTGCCTGCCTGCCCATTTGTCTAACTCTTTGCTGCTGCTTTGAATTCTGTACACTCTCGCCCGTCAGCTATTCATTCTTCTCGCGTGTTAGTCACCTGTGCCGTGCTTTGCTGTGCTGTGCTGTGTAGTACTGTGAGTGGCCTTTTGATACGACTGGACTGTTGTTTCTGAACATACCGTACATCGTCATCTTTCGCACCAAATACTACTTACCACTATCGTCTTGTTCTTTATTTTGTTGACTTCGCTTCCTATCATACTTCTTTGTTCTCCTCGATTTTGGATTCCCTGCTCGTCGCTACGAGAATCATCTGTTTATCATCACCGTCGAAACTTTAGAATCCACCGAGTTTGGCCATCTATCCAGCTTTACTGCTCTGGCACAAATATTGCTTCTCTGTTTAACTTGCCTTGCTTTTTTACTGTACGACCATCGCCATACCTCCCTCTTCGCTGAGGCCTTAAGCATTATCTTTTTTTCCTGCGAGCTATTCATTCTTCGTTTTCAACTAGTATCCAAATCTCAACAGTCCCAGCCTTTGTTATCTACTGTTTTGTTTCTATTTCATTTGTTTCTCCTTTCTATATTTCCATAATCTCTTCTTGTCACATATTCTACCCATTCATCCATTTTTCCTTTTTATTATTCTTCTACAATGGCCTGCCTCAGAGAATCTTTTGAGCACGGTGTGCTGC
The DNA here is from genome assembly GCA_001640655.1 of Endoconidiophora laricicola. NCBI lineage: Eukaryota > Fungi > Ascomycota > Sordariomycetes > Microascales > Ceratocystidaceae > Endoconidiophora > Endoconidiophora laricicola. The sequence continues at coordinate 44,591 of LXGT01000121.1, read as the reverse complement.
TGAACGGCCGCTACCGGACTGAGAAGCCGCTTAACCACGGCTCTTTCGGCATGGTGTTTGTGGCAACGGACTTGGAGACTGGGTCACCTGTAGCTATAAAGTGCATGACCAAGTCGTCTGAGTACGATGAAGATGACGACGAGCATGTCAGTGTCGGCGAGCTCTTGGAGGAGCTGGAGATACACGAGCGCCTGGGTGTCCACCCCGGCATCGTAAGTCTTTTGGACTCGTTCGAGACGGCTTCGCACCTGTATCTGGTGCTCGAGTTCTGCGAGCGCGGTGATCTCTATGAGGCGATCCGTAGCGACTGCGGTCCGGGTGAGACGGAACATGTGCGCAAGTTCATGCTGCAGCTAGTCGATGCCGTTGAGTACATGCACGAGATGGGCATATATCACCGCGACATTAAGCCCGAGAACATATTCATCGCCAAATCTGGCGCCATGAAGCTTGGCGACTTCGGCCTAGCAACTACCAATGACTGGTGCTCCGAGATGGCTGTCGGCAGCGATCGCTATATGGCGCCCGAGCAATACGACCATTGCGGCAACGGCTACTCGCCTGCGCAGTCGGACATCTGGTCTATCGGCGTGTGTCTGCTTAACATTCTGTTCTCGCGCAACCCGTTCACGAAGCCTAGCATGGAAGATCCGTTGTTCCGTGACTTTGTCGCCGACAAGCAGTCACTATTTGACGTGTTCCCCGACATGTCACAGGACACCTTTAATGTCATCAATCAGTGTATGAGCATTGACCCGTCCATGCGCTCCCTGGCTGGCGTCCGTGATGCGCTGTGGCGTGTGAACAGCTTCACCAACTTTGACGAAGTGCTCGACGAGTTTGAATATGCTGAGCGCTCCACCGTTCCCGATGCTAACCGGGCGCCTTTACGCACACCTTCGATCCAGACTTCGGCCATGTGCGGTAGCGAGAACCCATTCTTTACCACCTCTGTTGCTGCTAGCTCTGCTGCCATGGCAATTCCCGAGAGCAAGCACAAGCGCCATCTCTCCGTTATTGCCGACGAGGAGTTCGACTTTGATGAGTCCCTCTTCTCGGATACTGAAAACCAGCGCGACTGGTGCGACGTTACTCTGGAGACGCCTATGTCGTCTATGGTTGAGCCCTCCATGGTAGGGTCGTCCATGGCTTCGTCTTTTAAACCTAGCATGGCCCGCTCCATCCCCTCTGCCTCCGCGTCCCCCTCCACGCTACAGGTTGGCTCGATGCCCATCCCCATGGCGAAGCCTCACGATGTGCCTGGCCTTGCTTTCTCCTTTGGTGGTGGTAAGGGTGCTAGCGGCGTTAGCTGGAGCGACCTGGTTGACGACGACGAGGACGATTTCGAGATGAGCATGTCGTTTAGTGACACTGTCGCTACTTCCTACAACGATCCTGACGTCAAGATTGGCACGCGCATGGAGACCACCAATACCCGCACCTTCTCCCACGAAAGTGTCAAGTCGTCTGTCGCTGACGACGCCGACGATCTCTCTGACGATCTGCTGTTCGAGGACAGCATGTCGCAGCCCACTATTAACGTGCCTGTCTTGAGCGCCGACTTGGCTGCTGCTGATATCGATGCCGATTTTGTCGATGATGGTTTCTTCTTCCAGGGCCCGCCGCCTGCCGAAGAGAAGAAGCTACAGCCCAAGCTCAACATGCCACCCGACTTGGTACCGTCATCTAAGATACAGATTTCTCGTTGCCCTCTGCAGCCGCTGTCTCCCGGCACGCTTAACGAGAGCGACAAGAAGTCTCTTGCAAAGTGGGAGGCGCTAGGTGAGCGTCGCCGCAACTTTGCGTCTTCCAAGCCTGATACGCGCGGCAGTGATTTTTTTGCGCAGCGCTCTGGCGGCTTCGGAACCAACGTCAACCACTTCAACAACTCTTCCTTTGGAGGCATCTACAGCACAGATGCCACCACAAACCGCTACTACTCGTCTGTCTCCCGTAGCGGCCGTCGCGACTCTTGCCATTCTTCTCGGCCCTGGGCCTGTGGCAACTGGCGAGAAACTCGACAACAGCTTACGAACACGTGGGTTGGACTGGACTACTAAGCTGGTGCCATTCACACGCGCCTTATTAGATAGTTGATTTAACCTTTTTGGGTCATGGGTCCAATTGTGGAGGATGGTTTCCTGGAGCGTCTTGTTGTATCTTCTTGACTGTCAGAGAAGCGTTGTCTTGTCTCTGGCGTTTTTCTTTTCTTCTCTGCGTAAGAAAGAGAAAAGGGTTTTGATCCAGAAGGAAACCGTCCTCTCGCTTTCTGAGTATTGCTTTTATTTTATTATGCTTATTCTTGGACGATGCTTGGAGGCAACGTGTTAGTGTGTTTGCCTTGTCTTGTGTTTTTTTTCTATTTTTTATTTATTTTATATCTCTATTTCTCTAGTAGAAAGTGCGCTACCGCTACTACAACAAAAACACATGAGGGGGAGGAAACAAAAGGGGAACAGCTTTCTATCACCACATAGTAGATATTCTTGGATGTGGAGGTTTTTCTTTCTTTTTCTTATTTGCTTCATACTAACTCGGCTGCCATCCATCATCTCATTATTTGGGTTTTCAAAGAAAACAATATCAGAATTTACCCACACTCAATATTTCTTTGTGAAGAACGAATTAATATGTCTCTTGTGACATGTTTTATATTAATGATTAATTATGACTGTTGTTTCCAAACATTGTAAAGTTGGATACTGGGAAATCTTTATGTGGTTAATTTTTTTATGTACTATGACAAATGTTGCAATGCTTTTCATTATCTTTTATTTAGCGAGTACCGGTTAATTTCCTTTAACTAATATCTCCCATGCAAACGTTTGTGATCAAATTAGGGCGTGCGTGGCTTCTAAGACAGCTCCTACAACATCTCCATAGCACTCTCCCCTTATGGGACGCCTGCTATTACTATTACTACTACTACTACTACTACTACTAACCACTACTTACGGTTGTTATTATTAGACTTTAGTTTGCATGAATCAGTTCTTTGGGAAGGAATGCCCATACTGTGCCGACAAGTGACATGATGGAAGAAATGACAATGAGAAAATAACACAGTAAACGTTCATGGCTAGAAATCTCATGATAAAACAGTTTGAGATAGAATGCTAGCGGAAGACTAAGAGAGCAAGGAGAGGGGATATTAGTATGTTTCTTTAGCGTTGAACACGAGGATAACGAAGGGGGGGAACTTCGATCTAAAAAAGAGCCTTACATAATGCAAATACTAAAGCAAAGGCCACTGCCCATAAACGCCATGATGGTATCAAATGACGGCAGGACGACAGATATCACCAAAAACACGACAATCACAGCCACCCTGATAAAAACTCGCAAGAGCGAGCGCGTCGAGATCGACATGGGTGTGGCGAGATCATTAACACCGACGATGACCTCGACCGTATTAACAATCGGCCGGGCATTCAACGGTATCTTCGTCAGCGGAATAATGGCGATGAAGACACACATAAGGAACGTGAGGGTGCGCGGATAGCCTGACGTGCTGAGGATGTTGGAGGTGATTTCCTTGGAGACTCCGTCACCAAACATAAGGAGGCCGGCAACGGCAGTGGTGGCGTCTAGGAGGTAGGTGAAGGCAAACGTGGTCTTGACGGCGCGGGCGTACTTGTATGGATGGCGCATGTCTCGGTATATGTTTGGGAAAACGGAGTGCCCGCCCCATGGACTTAAGAGGAGTCCGAAGGAGAGCGGGAGCGTCGACCAATGTTCAGGGAAAAGATAGGTTGCTGCGGGCTGGAGGAGAGAGCCAGGATAATCAGGTTTGACCAAGCCGTCGATGATTACGATAGTGACAACTAATGAAGAAGGAGAAAATAAGGAGAGCTCGCGTTAGCATATGTATAATGGCCAAGGTTACACACGGATGTTATTGTTGATATGGAGGATCATGACTTACTCGACAAGCAGCAGAAGATGCCAATGACGCTGGTGAAGCTGAGAAGTCGGAGTGGCAGAAAGTTTAGCGGTACCATCATGATGCAACAAAGCACCTTCCACTCGATAGCGGAGAGAATATCAGGGAAAAGAAGCTGCAGAGAATCGGCAAACAACACAACTATATGATATAGGTCAAGGTTCGATCAGGTTAGCAATGTCCAAAACAACAATGAGCAAAAGATCTATAAAGAAAGATTTAGAAGAAAACAAAAGAGATTCTTACTCAGAGCAACACAGGCGGCTAGCAGCTCCAACGTAAAGAGCACACTAGTTGCGATCCGTGCCTTGCTGCCAAACGAAATGTAGGCTAGGTCGGAAAACGTGATGATGGTGTGATCCAAATCCATGCACTTAGCCAGTAGCTGGGCCGTATAGCTGCACACGAGCGCGGCGGCCGCCAGCAATAACATGCCGCAGATCCAGCCAGCATAACGGATGCCCATAGGAAGACTGAGCAAGCCGACACCGATAAGTACGCTTGGACAAATTGTAGTATGTTAGTAGGATTTTTTCCCTAGTGTTGAGAGGGGAGAGCTTAAATCTTGCAGAAAAGAAGCAGTCGGATAACATAAGCTTTGGGGATGAGGAAACGCTCACTTGATAGAGTTGAAGACGGTCTGTGGCAGTGTTGACTGGCCTTCAACAGCCAGCACAATCTTGCCGTCCTGCTCAACTTCGCGTACCAGGATAGGCGGGATATCACCGGTAACTTCGCCCTGTTGTTGTTGTTGTTGTTGTTGTTGTTGTTGTTGCTGCTGATGAAGATGCTGTTGTTGGCGCCAGGCATGGGCCATGCCGCTGCGGTCCGTCAACACCGAGTTGACCGAGTCGTAGCTATTGTAGCTCTGATAGCTTTGGTAGCTGCCGACCACTGGTGGTGTAGCCAGATGCGGCGCTGCGGCAAAAATGGAGCTGCGCTGACCGCCGCCCGAGTTCCCGCTGGAGAAGCTGCCACTGCGCCTGCCGCCGGGGTGGCCAGCTAGAACTCCAGCAAGTTCCTCGTCGAGCGCCTTGCGTTCACGGTCTCGAAAATCTTCCGTGTGGTGTGCGCCACTGGCGTCGTGGCCAATGCCGTGGTCAGCAGAGTTGTTAGTGGTGTGGTTTTGGATCTGCGCGCCGAGAATACCGCTGCTACCAGTGCCCGCAGAGCCAGGAGTCAGCAAGGAGCCGAGGAAGGCATTGTGGCCGTAATCGTAAGATGTCGGGGCACCGCTGGTACTGTCAGCAACACCGGGAGCTAGCGGAGCTTGGTCTGGAGCATATTGGAATTCGGGTTGGCGCGGGATGACTTCCTGGAAGCCGGCGGCACGCTGCCAACTGCGGGTAAAGGAACGGATAGAGTTGACGCCGCCAATATCTGTCAAGGCGGTAAGACGGTTGGAAGTCGATGAACTATTCGATTGCGTTTACATCAGTTAGCTATATATATAAGAAAGACAGGCAGGACGCAGAGGTAAGAAAAAGAATAAAAAAATAACTTACCGGCGCTCGCGCAGCCCAATGCCCGGAAGCAAGGTCGACTCTTCATCAACGGCGCTTTCTGGGTCATTGGCTAAGCCGTCGGTCGTCCATCGCGAGGCAAAACTGCTGGAGAAAAATCCACCAGATCGATCACGATCGTGAGGAAGGCTGGCCATAGTCGGGGAGAGCGGAAGAGGAAGCAGATTTGCAGCACGGCGCAAGAGAAGAAAGAAGAGGTTAATTCCGGTTTTATTGAAATTGTCGCAAGATAAGAATGGATGAAATTTGTTGCGCAACTTCCTTTCTTGTTTTCCTTGATTGGTATTTTTTGTCAAAATACTAACAAAAGATATCAAACTTCTTGACCAACTGGCATCGATATTGGAGCGAAACAAGCTGCAGTTTTTTTTTCTAGCTACTCAAGGTTTCGCGATTGAAAACGCTTTGACGGTGCGCAACCATTTATAAGTTGTATAGTGAAAGTTGCTCTAATATACGGCCTTGAAGATTTCGGTTCTTGAATAGCGTGCTGATCCTATTCGAGATAAGACCAAGCTTGCAGCAGAAGTGGGCAGATGGCGGGGGATTGTCTTGTCAGGGTTTGGTTTTAATTGGTTCAGTTGGTAAAGCAACCCAGTGCAAAAAAGCAAAGTTTAAGCGTGAGAGAATCAGAAAGAATCTCTGACAAACAACGCAGGTTGACGATCTTCTCTTGTTTACCCAGTCTACAACTCAACACATGTAGGAGGAAAGGAGGGGGGGAAAGGGAACAAACAACGAAAGCTCTTCTTATACCCCCTCAAAGGAAATCGAAAAGAATAAAAGGCTGGTCTGGTCGCCTGTTATATTAGAAATTTGCCTCTGAGATTTCTCATGTTCCTCCTGACCTCTTCCTCCTCCTTCTCGCCCAGGCGCTGAATGAAAAAAGAAAACAAGAACTAAATTTCAGAAGCCATATATACCAGCGCAGGGATCGTGTCTGAATCTTCCTTGTCATAGGCACAATAGTCTTTCCAACAAGCCTTTTTGTTAATATTTGTCTCTTCATTTTCTTGTGCCTAGATCAATATATCCAGTTCTTGTTGAGTACACTAACAACCCAGAACTACAGGGTTTTGCTATGCCTACACGCTATGTATAATTGGCCAGTGATAACGGAACTGATCGCCGCTTTAACGAGCCCGATATCGCTGTGCTCTTTGCTATTAGTATTGTGTCCACAACTGCCAACTTTCCCCAGCGTCACACACTAACGTTGGGCGACTAGACCCGGGATGGTTACAATGAGTGTAGACTGATAGACTCAAAGATAGCGTCCCGATAGTAGTTTCATAAACCCAGTCCTATAAGTCAGTGAACCCCACCATCGCGTAGTTTTTGTACAGTTATCACTCTCGGGCCTCGTGCTTGGCTTTCTTTTCAGTTACGCTCGCATTCCATGTTGTCTACGCGTTTTTTTTCTTTTCCAACTCTGAGCAATGAAATATAATACCGTTATAATACAACATTACTTTCCTGTGCTTATATACCACTCGCAACAAACAATATCTCCTTCTTTCGGTTTCTGTACCTCTGGTTACACTCGTAGTCGACTAGCATATTCTCCAAGCAACCAACCAATAGTCTTAGAGGGATGGTTGTATTCTAGCAGCCGGGAATGGCCTACGCGATTGCTCCATTATATGTTGTCCAAATGTGGCCAAATACGTCCAACAAACGGCTGTCTGCAGCTCGGCTTACATGTACATATAATTACTTACTACGATATCATTCAATTACTAACCTGTCATACTAAATCTGTGACTCTGGTCGAGTAGAGGAATTAATCTTCTCTCTTCCCATCTTTGTAACTCAACATATGAGCTATTTTCGCTCAAAAGTAGCACTAGTCTCGTGTTAGGGAGGATGGCCACTTGATTGCTTGGACTACAAGCTTTCACAATAGTACTACTTAATATTGCATTATAATGTGCACATTTATGAATAGTCAAAGAATAAACGTAGCAAACAATGCCGGTTAAGAGATGTTGTTCATCCAGTCCGTCAGATAGCAATCTCTTCTTGACACAAACCCTATCCATTCTTACTGTTTATCAACGACCGTGATTTTCGTAGATTTGGCTTTCAATGCTTAACCTATACTAACTATCACTGTCTCATCCTCATATATTCTCATCTCGGCCGATTCAAGCCGCTCATCGGCTTTCTTGGGGCTCATATTTAGGCCCGTACCATAGCCTATTCTCCACTTATTTCATATCTTATCATTGTCTTATCGATAAAACTTTGTAGTACCTGAACTTGTAGCAATAAAAACATAGACTCTGCAGATTATATTTGTAATCGTTAATCTTATTTAGTTTATAGAGCCCTATGAAGACGGACTAATACATAACACTATCATGTGATTATCTGTTCATTATCGACTCAAATATTTATATTCCTCTTTATCGAGCTTCATGTATCAACAACCGAGCAGTGGCTATCCCTATCTAGCACTCTGCCATCTCAGTTGAAATACTGCAATGGCAACCTTACAAGCACAATCTGCGGATATTGATTCCAGGCTATCACCACCATTGGCTATTCTGGATGCATTATACCACAGAAACAAGAATCAACATAGACGCTCTGCTTGGTGGAGAGATGCCAGTATTCTACGGCGCTCAATCCGAAGATTATTAAATGAGGAAAATCCAAAACTTCGCACCGAAAGAATACATTGGCTCGGGTTGAATATCGTGCCATCATCCTTCTAGTAAGTCTATGCACAGAAAACAGGACCATCTACAATGTAGTACTCGCTATTAACAATATGTGTATAGCTCTTTCTCTCAACTTGCTGCTGATAATCAGTTCGCGCAACTTGGGGTCACTCTTATTGGCGTGTTGTCGCAAATACAAAGTGCGATACAATTACATCTACCTCCACTGGCACAAGACATTTCTCACAAACCTGAGACTATCAAAATCGGTATCAACTCAGGTTCTTCGCCGAGAACAAGTAAAGACATACCGTTGATTACAAATACTGTCGACGGGGAAGACTCAGGTGTTACGTTAGCACGCCGCGATGTCGACCAGTTCCTCCTCTCAGATACAGAAACTGACCTAATACCACTCAAGAGGCTAAATAAATCCTTAGTCAAGTCTTTTGATGCAGAGGCCAAAAAGTCAATATCATTAGATAGCACATTTAACGACTCATCAGCTCCTCCGCCAAAATCTGCATCCCCCGCCATAGAAAAGCACGCTCACCTTGCCCAAATAGGAGGCGATTTCAAAGAGAAAGAGCATAAACAAAAAGAAGTCATTGACGACGAATTCGAACATGACTTCTTTCAATCCAACTCAAACCTATCAAAGCTAAAAGCACCCATATCTCAATCTGTTGCTGCTATATCTTTTGATGATATATATGGCTCTACGACCAAACCTGGAAAGAAACGTAGTAAAAAGTCAACAACCGACGACGACCCAACAACCAAGAAAAAGAAGAAGTCAACTAAGCTCAAGCTCGGCACCGACATGAGCGATATCTTCGGGTCATTATGAGTTTCATATATTTTCATCTCGGGCAACTCACTTTGTTATTGTATCACAGGATTTCGAAGACATCATATGCGTAAATACATATCTATCAGGCGCCATAGGCCAATCATATCCCGTCGATATATTTCCTGCTAGCTACGCGACGTCAGGTTGTTCCACGCGGCTGATGGCCAGTTGCATATGTGTCCACCTACCCTTTTCATGAGGACAACATTCCAAATCTTGTTGGGTGCTTGCTTGCCTTTCGGAGTACAACAAGTTGGAAGAAGCTCGTGACACTAAAATTTATCAATTTATACGTATATAACCATTCACTTATGCTTATATGAAGACTCTGATAAGCCACTTTTTCGTAATTGAATGATGTCGTGTATGCTTATATCGTCCATGCATTACTTATCCATTCTCTGAACTGGTAGAGGTGACACATACATGTGCAGTAAGCAACATAGCTTGCTATAGACTATACAACGCCGGTCTTCTGTTTTATTTGATTTAGTATATCTCAAGTCTACCTAACTCACAAAAAACATACGCCCATGCCTGTCTTCTTCTCTAAGATTGTCATTGCCATATACATATACAGTATGATAGAGGCTCATCAGTAAGACTTTGTCCACCGACCCCCTTGCACGAAACGCTAAATGCACGCCCACTATATATACCTTCATCTTCCTGCTTCTTATCTAGCCCTGTACTCCAGACTTGATTTGCGCTGGTTAGCGTATTTTCTCACACATACCTGAACGGTCTATGATATCGGATGTATATCCCAAGTTCCAGTTCATAAGAGGAGAACTAAGTCGCTCGGGCGAGCACATCGACATATCGCGTTAACGACGTATAGGCTTGTTTTATTTCGTTGTCTTTTGCTTTGCTTATTCAACGTGTTATGTCTGCGCTGAAAAGAGATACCAGTGCGCAATGCACAGAGCCCGACTCAAGATTCACAGACTAGACACGCTTATAGCTCTTTAACTGTCAGTGCGCGCAGTCGCTAAGAGTGTTTCGTTCTTATATACTTTTTTATCATCCTTGTTTTTTTTCTTCTTCTTCTTCTTCCATCTCAGCCACGCTTTATTGCTATACATTGAATAATTGAATAAAAAAGTAAGTAAACGAATCAAGACAAGTGATCTGTAGCTTTAACGACAGCGCTTGTAGCTAAGACACACACTGGTGTGCACGTATTTGTAGAAACCAACTGTCCCCCTCGTGTCAAGTTACAAACAAAAAAAGATAGACTAGATTCAGTTGGCCTACCCATGCTTCTTATCTTACAGCAAAGAAGCCCCATGCGCACAGACCAAGACTGGACCAGGCCAGATTGTCAAGTATCGCCTAAAGCTATTCAAAGTATTGTTTGAGGGCCATGGCGTTTGCCCAATACAATGTGGCTGAAAAATACTTGAGTTCTGTAGTAGAAAGTGCATTGCAGAATATGTACCGATGCGGCGTCTGTTGCTGCTCTTCAAAATACGGGTACATTTGAGGTACAAAGTCCTGAAGCAGGCTGCAGTACCGTAAATGGGCAAAGCAAGCCGAAAACCCCCCCCCCCCCCAAATAAATAGGAAGAAAGAAAGAAAAACGTACAATAAGCTTGATTTATTTTTATTTTGTGTACCATCTACATTAGGCCAGCCCAGTACAGAATGCAAACTGATGGATAGACCAATGGATGGGATATGAATAGTATGATAGGATGAATGCAGTCAGCCGGCTGATGTGTCGAAACTGCACATTGTTGCACTTCTTCTGCATTGCCTCTCGCACCGGCTTCAGCGCGCTGCAGCCATGGCTATTATATATCTATCTACCTATATCTAAAGCCCAGTCACATTAGTCAATGTAAAAGACTGCATCGCAATCAAGGTGTGCTCCACACAAGCATACAACAGCAACATATAAGCAAAGTACATAGTAAGCTCCCAACGAGGTTCAAGGCCGACCAGGCTGGGTACTAGCTTTTTGCAGCTGGTTCTACTACGCAAAGCCATAACCAGTTAGGTCTTGTAGTTTGCCTTTAGTCGCCTTTTTAGCGTTCCTTCTTTGATGTTAGTGGTGTGTCCCTCGCTCGCCTATCCGTACTGGCGCTAAAAGCCACTTACTACTGACTTGGCCCGAATGCCAATTATTGCCCACCTAGAAAGAAGAAACCCATCCATTGTGGCACGTAATTTTTCTTATTATTTTATTATTTTATTTTCATCTTTAATCTTTGGCTGGTTGCTGTGCTTGCGCTGTAACTGCACGCTACGTTGAGATCCGCCCAAATTCTTGTCGCCCTTCTCTCCCCTTTCCATCTTCCATCCTTCCCTTTTCCTTTTCTTCCTTTCTCCTCTGCTGCTGCAGCGTAATCATCATCATTCAACATTCACGTCACTACTGCTGTCCTCATCATCGTCTTCTTTTTCTCTTTTCTTTCCTTCATCCATCTTCGCCCTCCTTTTCGAAGCCTTGTCCATGAATCAGTCACGTTGTCTATAGTTTCCGTCCACTTGTTGATTGACCCGTACTACACAGCGGTGCATCAACTTTTTGCTAGTCCCGGCCTTCTTCGCCGCTGCCCGGTTATCGACTCTCGTTGTCTGTCGTCCTGTCTGCTTGCTTGCCGTGTGCATTCGCCAAGTGTCAGGCCAGCCAGTAGTCAGTGTCTGTCGCCCGACGCCATTTTGCTGCTTATCCCACCTACGCCTGAGGTTTTTTTTTTTTTTCTATCTTTCTATCTTTCTATCTTTCTTGTTCGACTACTATACACACGATCTGGACCTTGCCCGCCCTTTTTTATTTTCTCCATTAACCTAGTAAGCCGATACCCACAACCCATTCCCTTTTCATCATTCTCTCCGCAGCCTCGCGTACGGTGCTTTAAACTTGTTGTCGCCTCCCTGTAATTTTCTACGTCGCGCGCACCACTCCATCTTCACCTGCCGCCGTCGCGACAAATCAATCGCCCGCATCGTGATCCCGCCCGCCTTCGTATTTCATCCATATCGCGTTGCGGTCGTTTCAGAACGCCTGATCCACCCCCAAACAAACAGTCGCTCATCTCCTGCTGTTTGGCGCACCGTTTGCGCCTCAATCACTGCATCACCAATATTCCATTCAAAAATTTCATCAATTCTAACCTTGTTTCATTTGTGTCGTCATCTAGTCAGCAACTGTGTTGCCTGATTCTCTGTGTTGACGATACGATATCCATCACTTGCCCTCATATCGCATAGAGGTCAAAATTTTTTCATCCTGTTGTGCCAACTGCCGCGTCTTGACAGCCGACTCCATCGTATCATCCATTCCTCCAGGAACTACGACCGCATCAAACTCAAGTGCCAGTTTGGTGTCAATCACATCTATTTCTTATTCTCTCAATCAGCGCTTACTTGACATTCACCATGTCCATGTACCCGCAACACCCTCCCCGGATCGGTGGTGGTCCGCCTTCCAATCGCTTTAATGAGCTATTGGATCAGGTTCGCTCCGAGTATGAATCCCAAATCCGCTCAGGCGAGAACTACGAACATCAGAGTAAGTAACTTCCGTCACCCTTGTTTCGTAATATAAGCCCTTCTAACAACTGTCAATCACCATAGTCCAGCAACAAGTAAGTGAGCTACAGCTCATTCGGGAAAAGGTCTACACCATGGAACAGACACATATGACACTCAAGCAAAAGTAAGCATTTCCTTTCATCATCTACTAGTAGCGCACTTTATCCACATTCATTTGATTAGGTCCGACATGGTGCGATGCTAACCAGCCTTTGCAAACAGGTACGAAGAAGAGATCGCACATCTGAGACGCCAGCTAGAGTCGGCTCGCGGAGCCCCCCAAGGCTCTATGGGCGGACCACCCCCTCATCCTGTTCAACAACCACCCGCTATCTCTGGTGGTAGTGGAATCTTCAACGGAATCATGTCTGGTGGTGGCCAAGGAGGTCTTGCGCCGCCGCCCCAGCCCCAGCCCGATCAGATGCCTCCTCATGGCCAAATGCCTCCTGGCCCCACTGGTCTGCCGGTCCCTCCTCCTCCTCCCGGCTCCGCTCAACAACAACCATTCCCTCCCCAGGGCAGCTATGGCCAGCCTCCTATCTCAAATGGCATGGGCCCTCAGCCCCCCCAATCAATCGCTTCTCCTGGCCCCCGCGGTCGCGGAATGGGCCGGCCTCCACAAGCCGCTGGCCCTGCTACTCCTCAGATCAGCAACCCAATGCCATTTCCCGGCTCTACCCAGTCTCCTCAGGTCTCGCATCCTACTCCTGATCACGCCCGCATGGGTCCCAGACCTCCTCAGCTCCCCAGTAGCATGGAAGTAGACCCCGACCGTCTTCCTCCTCAGTTGAAGAAGACTGGTAATGACTGGCTTTGTGTCTTCAACGACGCCGTCCCCCGCACTCTAGATGTCGACCTTGTCCACACTTTGACCCACGAGAGTGTAGTTTGCTGTGTGCGTTTCAGCCACGATGGCAAGTATGTTGCCACTGGTTGCAACCGCTCCGCCCAGATATATGACGTTCTCACTGGCGAAAAGATTTGTGTCTTGCAAGACGAAAGCGCTGATGTTGCCGGCGATCTTTACATTCGCAGTGTCTGCTTCAGTCCTGATGGCCGCTACCTTGCCACCGGTGCTGAAGATAAGCTGATCCGCGTTTGGGATATACAGAACCGTTCCATTCGCAACACCTTCTCTGGCCACGAACAGGACATATACTCACTTGACTTTGCCCGTGATGGCAGAACTATTGCCTCTGGCAGTGGAGATCGTACTGTTCGTCTATGGGATATTGAAAATGGCACCAATACTTTCACTCTGACAATTGAAGATGGTGTGACCACTGTTGCCATCTCCCCTGATACCAAGTATGTCGCTGCTGGATCTCTCGATAAGAGTGTTCGTGTTTGGGATATTCACCAGGGCTACCTTCTTGAGCGTCTAGAAGGCCCTGATGGCCACAAGGACAGTGTCTATTCTGTCGCATTCTCGCCTAATGGTAAGGATCTCGTCAGTGGTAGTTTGGACAAGACCATCAAGATGTGGGAGCTCAACACTCCTCGTGGCTCATCTGGCCCCGGCCCTAAAGGTGGTCGTTGCATCAAGACATTTGAAGGTCACCGCGTAAGTCTCATCCCATCCAATCTTCCTTGTAAAAAATTACACTTTTTCATCCACCTCTTTATCCGCGTGCATTGCAGCCTGCTAACTCTGTAATAGGATTTCGTTTTGTCTGTTGCCTTTACTCCCGATGGCCAGTGGGTCATGTCTGGCTCCAAGGACCGCGGTGTTCAGTTCTGGGATCCCCGGACCGGAAGCACGCAGCTCATGCTCCAGGGTCACAAGAACTCCGTCATTTCCGTAGCTCCCAGCCCCACTGGAGGTTACTTTGCTACCGGGTCTGGTGATATGAGAGCTCGTATCTGGTCTTACCGCAACATCTAAAGTTAATGTTCTTTCATGAACGGTGCAAGTGTCGATTTTTAAATTAAATTTCGCCATTTTTACCCCAGCTAGTTGCCGTCTGGCTCAATCAATCATAGTTGCTTTATTTCTTTTAGAGTGCGAGTCAAGAATGAAAGACCGCCAATCTGGGTGTCCTTTGGGTTTTCTGGAGTCCTACGCAAGCGGATTGGGTCATGACTATCAAGAGGTCAATATTGGTTTCCTGATACTCCTGTCTCTTTTTCCTTTTTACTATTACTACTACTATTCTTTGTTCCTTTTTTTTTCGGTTGTTTCATGGGTTTGGAATTGAGCAACGTCTTTGTTTTTTTTCCCTGTGTTTTATTCTCCCCCCGACTTGCATACATAACAAGCGTGGATTACAAGACGTATCTACGCGTATTGTAAATGTCCCTGTATCTTTTTTTTTCTGCCTTATCTACTTTGATAACATTTCTTCATAATGATATATAAACATGCCCCAGTGTCAGTTCATTGTGATATCTTAAATAGTAGCAAAGCGCTGTCGTACTGTTAGTACTATTCGTACACCTCTACTACTAGGAGTCAATCATATCTCAACTCAGTTCAGATTGCCATATATAAAGATAACTATAACCCTAACGCAGTACAAGTGTCGCGCTATTTCATCGAGCAACATCGATAATAAAGTACCACCCAAAAACCTCACTCTACAAGATTTGGATAGGTACTACGCAAAAAGGCTAGAATGTATGATGTTCTTATAACTTGTATATATAACTAAATCTGGGGTTACACCACATTAGACGACATCATACTACTACTGTATGATATATGAAGGGAAAAAAAAATGGGAGGCAAGTAAATGAATAATTTGCTTCTTTAGATTAAAGATATACATATGGAATAAAAACAAGTGAGCATTATTAGAATATAAACCAAAACATATCAAAGAAGATGGTACTGAAAAAAGTTAAGGTGTCAAAAAATCAAGCAAAGCAAGGTAGGGTAGGTAGCACTAAGAAACTAAATATGGAAATGTAGAACGAGATGAATTCTATCACGTTATTATTATTATCATCTTGGTCTTCGGGTATCATTTTTGTCCAGGGTCGAGTTTTGAAGAGAATGAAGCGGAAGAAAAATTAAAAAGCCCTGTACTAATGAAACAAAATAAAACATAAGAAGACAAACTCTAGGTAAGCTTGGTTTTCAATCGACATCAAATCTCATATAAAGAAGGGCCACCAATGATGCCATATTTTATTCAATTTTTTTTTGTAGGTAGGTGCGAAATATCACCTTGCCAAGATGTTTCGCCCTGAGTAATCTACATGCTATGAGAGTAAGTTAAATTAGTACATTTTTTCGATCTTGTAGAACTACTATGAAGATACTTTCGATTTACTTTTATTTTTGCATCCGCTGTTTTTGTCGTGTGATACACACTACGTAGATAAGGAGATGTTTACTCAATGTAAGATAAAGAAAGAAGAATATCCCCTGAGCTGGGAAAATAATAAGACGTTATGTTGCCGAGCAAGTAGCATGAAAAAGTAACTGAAAATTAGATTGCCCAACTTAGACTAAGAATTTGAAAATCTCACTAAGCTACTTCTCCGCCATTCCCTTCTTATCTTGTTGGCCCCCTTTCTTCGGCGATCTACTTTGTTTCCTTCCATATTCTCGGCGTGTTACATAAGAAGATACGGAAAGCGGATAATTCGGCTACTGATGTTTTGTAATAATTTTTTTTCAGCTAGACTTTTATGGCTTTGCTAGGAACATATTAAACTAAGCTGAGATATAAACTCGTTGATAAAAGAAGATAAACTATGAGAAATGCGAAAGGCTTAATATGGAAAAGTAAAACCCTTAAATGAAGATCTGATAAGTAATTCAGGTGAACAATGGGATCAGGAACAACTCTAAGATAATAGTTATGCTATTATTGCTTTATTATGTAAAAAATGCATGACTGCTAGTTCTGAGAGTGAGATGCGGACGAGAGTAACATTGATATGATTGAGTGTATACTCTCCTTAGTAGTAAAACAAAAAAAATAAAGATCATAGTTCTAGAAACTTAATAAGATTGACGATAAAAAAAAATAAAGAGGCAATTTGCTCACAGTGGGGGCTTTTCTCGTTCGCGATATTATTTAGCATAAACCCGTTTCTAATCTGATAAGACGTTGCGCTGCAACACTATTGTGAAAATTTCCATGGTGGGCTTTTTACATTGTAGAAATGGAGTTCCCAAAGATGACACGAAGTCAACATGTGTCAGGTACATAAAGGACGGCATGCTGCGGATAAATAAACGGTAAGTATTTGGTACCAATGATGGGTTTACGCCAATAAACTTGTTCATTTATTTTTGTTAAGGCGGCATCCTTTCATTACTGTATTCGCATTGCGGATAATGAGAGTACGCAAGGAAGTTAGTTACTGTGGTATGATGACAGTTGCAGCAAGTAATCTAAAGATGGCAAAGAACCTCACCGATTAAACCAATGTACTGTTTGAAACAATATGGCCAAATTCCCTAGTTCCTCATGATATCAAACTAGGCGGCCCTTGAGGTGACGGGCGGCGCCGATCTTGTTGATTTGGAGAGTATTGTTAGGTTGATGTTCTTTTCTCTGTAACAAGAAAAACTGCGCCTTGGATGGTAGGATGTTGTCTGGGTTGGTTGGTTGGTTGGTTGTCTTCTTTAGGGCACCACTTATTCGTACTCTTTTTATTTTATTTTTTATTATTTTTTATTTATTTTTAACTCATTACTCGAATAGAAGTAAACTATGAAGAGTTATTCGTACTCGTAACCGGGCTGGCCTAAAGTATACAGTTTGAGAGGACTACAGAATTACACTGTTTGGACGTTACGCATATCACAGCGCGTAACGTGCGTTAAATCTAATCGATTGGTCGGGGCGAAGACATTATTAAGCAGGGAGCAGGCGGATTCTATAGCACAGCTTGAAGTGTCAATGGTGTATTACACACTGTGAAGAATAACATTGGCAACTAGAGTCAGTCACTAGGGAACCCTTAGCCATTGGCCAATCAGAGCCAACAATACTTGGATTGTAGGGGTGTTGTGGGGGACCCACAGAAGGAAGAAACAAAGAAAAATAGAGAGATATGCAATAACTTACTCCGTTCATATTTGTATGTGATTTTCGTGTTTGCGCGTTGGTCTTGGTAAGGAAGCATTTTATTAATTATATTATATTGCCTTGGTTCCGTAGCTTCCAGATAGTAACTAATCGAGAAGGGCTGAGCCAGTTTTGGTAGAGTTCACGAGACCGAGTGCGAATAAGAGGACAACCGCTGTCAAAAAAATAACCAAAAGAAAACAATGACAACAATAAGTTAGGGAATTATTATCGCCCGATTTTAGCTGGATGTACATCTTTTTCTCTGGTCACAGCATGATCAATCAGGCCATCAACCTGCGGCATGGCGAGGTTTCCTGAGCATCAGGACGCACTGGCCGAAAAGGAAGAATAAAGAAAAGAAAGACAGAAATGGTTACGGAGACCAAGTAAGCAAGATAGAGAGGCCTTCGGCCGAGCATTGATTTGGCAAGGCTCTGAAGCAAGAGCTTAGTTCGGCGGCACGATTCTGGGCAAGGCTTTTTGAAGCAAAAGTGTAATCCGTTGGTAGAGCTTAATTCCGAGCCGGGGATGCCATAACTTTGAGCGCTGAACATGGCTAGCTTTTCCTCTTGAATCCCTTGTAACGACGCTTCTAGTCTTCCGGTAGTCCAACGCCGATTATGATGCGCTTGTGAGCTGCGTCTGCAAATGGTAGGGCACGTCCTATTATCAGATTCGAACATGGCGTCCTGGGCCTTGGCGTTTTGTGATAGCTGAGCCGAGACAGTATATTGCTTACTTTGGTTGTAAAGGCGGCCCTTCCCGGACTTCTTGATACAGGTTGACTGCCAGTGAAGTAGGCAGGGCAAAAGTCTGTTCTATTAGCTGGATAATGTGCTATGTGCGGACATGGTGCAAATCGCTGGCATAGCAAAACGGTGAGTGGTGAGTGCAGAAATTCTATAAAAGCCCGGGAATAATTCGATGTGGCTTTGGCATGGTCAGCCTGCATTTGTGTACTTTTAGCTTGAACAAATAACATACAAAACTGCTGTTTCTTTTATATTCCAATTTTCCCCTGCATTTGGCTACGCCTTAAGCTTCAGTAGAACTTTCTCTTATTCGCATTCTTATTTGGTTTTTACACTATTCCGACATAGTTACTAATACTGTCTGAGAACCTCTCAAGTTCCCAGCAAAGCCGCAAACACGTCCACCCCCCCCCCCCTCCTATACCCGAACTCCTGCTACTACTCTCTTTTTCACTTGTCACTGATATCGATCCGTTGCTTACTAGCAGCTTAGAAAAAAGAAAGAAAAAATCCCAAGTATTTCTTGCCATAGAAAAGCAACCCTAGAGTTGGGTTTAACCGTGTGCCGCGTTGTGCTCGTAATAATTTAAATTTAAACTAGCAGAGGTCCCCCGTTTTTTGCTGTTACGGTTGGCTCATTTTTTTTTCATTACCACTTATTCCAGATCAATGCTCGCACTTTAAATTGATTTTTAATTCTTTTTATTTCTTGCCCTTTTGCTTCTTTTGGCCTTGCTCTCCACTCAGCCCAGGTTCTTCTTAAAGCACCCACCCTTCCCTCTGTCTTGCGTCTCTGGGCGTCTCGTTTCTTCTCTCTAGCCGAGTTTGTTATTGATTACGAGCCTTCAAGTCTGCTCTTGTTCCACTTCTGCCCCTCTATCCTGTCTTATTGCTTTCCATCACCACTTTACTACACATTGTCCAACCCAACCCTCCGGGCCTCCATTCACCATGGATGTCGTGCTAGAAGTCATCGACACTTATGTGGCCGACCACATCTACGCCTGGGCTCTGCCGGCGCGCAGCCCTAGCTATGACTATCCCGAGAAGACCAACGCCTCAGCGCCCTTTAACACCTGGTCCTACACGCCAGCCTCTGTGTACATGTACAATGAGCCCTCTGTCGCCGCTTACCAGAGCCAATGGGACCGCGATGACACTACCCGCCAGGCTATCACTTTGTTCTTCATTACCTGGTAAGTCCATCTATTTGCCTACGGCACGCTCTGTCGCATCCACTCCTGCCTCTCGTCCTTGCCGCGTTTCGGCGTGTTTTCGCACGCGCATGCTAACTGTCCCTCTTAGGATCTTCGGTGTGCTTCTATATTTTGTCTTTGCTACCTTGTCCTACTACTTCATCTTCGATAAGCGTACATTCGACCACCCAAAGTTCCTTAAGAACCAGATGTCTCTCGAAATCAAGCAAGCCAACGAGGCCCTTCCACTGATGGCCATCCTCACTGTACCCTTCTTTATCGCCGAGGTCAAGGGTTACGGCAAGCTTTACGACACCTTCGAAGAGGCTCCTGCCTCATGGTACAACTGGGCTCAGTTCCCACTGTTCCTAATCTTCACAGACTTCTGGATCTACTGGATTCACCGCTGGCTACACCACCCGCGCATCTACAAGCACCTACATAAGCCTCACCACAAGTGGATCATGCCTACACCCTTTGCTAGCCATGCCTTTCACCCTGTTGACGGTTTCGCGCAGTCGCTGCCCTACCACATCTTCCCCTTCATATTCCCTCTGCAAAAAGTGGCCTACGTGCTACTATTTGCCTTTGTCAACTTCTGGACCATCATGATTCACGACGGTGAGTATCTGACTGATAACCCGTTGGTCAATGGTGCCGCTTGCCACTCGCTGCACCACTCCAAGTTCGAGGTCAACTATGGCCAGTTTTTCACTCTGCTTGACCGCATAGGCGGCACCTATAGACGCCCCGAGGCCTACATGTTTGAGAAAGAAATCAAGATGTCCAAGAAGACTTTCCAGAAGGAGTCCAAGGAAGTCGAGGACATCGTTAAAGAAGTCGAAGGCGGTGATGACCGCTCCTATGGTGTTGAGTCTAAGAAATCAAAATAAGCACATTATTTTTCCTCGTCTGTAACATAACATCCAAACTTGCAACGAGTCTTCTCTGGTATCGGGTCATTTCAGCTGTCGCTGATTTCTCAGCACCGGTGTACATTATGCCACCTTCATTCGTTTTTAGGGATGTTGAATCCTTTTCTCTAGACTTGGCTTGGCCAAGTCTCTTGTCAAGATTTTGCTTCGTTTTCTTTTCTGCTTAGCAACTACGCAAAGCTTCTCAATGTCGTTCCCTACGTGGGTGATGCCTCGAGTAAGGCTTAACCCTACTCCGTTATTGACTATTGTTTTACTTGTTTTAATCCCTCAGCCTTTCTCTCTCTAATAACTTCGTTTTTTTTTTTTCTTTCTTCTCTTTTCTAAATATATAGAAGGAAAAGTAAGATACGGCGATCCAGGAAATTGGCCATATATTAATTTACCGGAACTGGGACAGACGGGCGTTGAAATTTCACCCCGAAAGTCAGGGTGTACGAAGGACTCTAACTGTATGATAAAGATATATCTCACTTTAACGACTATCACTGCATACAATACCTTACTTTATTAATAGAATGACTGCTATTCAATACAACAAATGCTTATCATGAATTGGGATAGTAAGCAATAATGTGTACGAAATCATAAACTGAACAGAACGAAACGATGCAGAAGTGCAGTAGAGATATCTCGAGACGCAACAGTCAACCTTGTACAGTTTATTACTAATTAATTCAAAGATAAAATCAAGTCAAAACCAGTTTAAGGTCCTAGTTTATGTGAGTCAGATATGGCCTTAGAAACTTCGTAAAGTTGCTTTGATCTCTTCATGTGTCGTTGAAAGATAAAGGATATCTTTGCGGCGGGCTAAGTGACACAACATGATGCCATGTTCGACGAAGCTGGCAGGCTAAATTGGACACACATCGTACATATCTTGGGAATCTAACAAGAGAAGGATCTACCAATTTTTTTTCCCCCTAAGGCCTGCCTAGACGAAAAACAGGGCACTGTGATTCTTCCGGGTGAATTGTCCTCTTTTCATGTTTCTTCTTCTTGCTCTTGCATATCAAAGAGTCGTAACGAACAGTAACAAATCGAAGATTAACACTTGAGGCCTACAAATCGCTAGGCAGCTGACTTAAAGTTGGGACTGTAGGTATAGACATATACACAAACGACCATGTCTGCTAGTAGGACATGGTTTCTTGATATTTTTCCTTCCTTCAATTCCGACAGTCGTTAATGCGCACTAAGCCTGATACAGACATTATTTCACGCTGCCCGGATCTTGAAAAACGTAGATTTTGACGTTGGATTGAAGTAAGTAGTTGATGATAACATTGCAAGGTCTAATTAGAACAAAGGGAAAACTCAAGGAAATATGATAAGACAAGAAGAAACCAAGTACGATGTAGTGCTTTGGTATAGTCGTATGAAAGAGGTGGGTTTATGAAGTTATTTTGATTATAAATCCAGCCAAACTTCTTAAGAAAAGCTGACAAACTTGGGGTCCCGAGGGAGGCCATCGGCGCCGATGCCATTAGCGTGGAACTTCTGCTCCATGAACGCCTTGCGCGCCTGGTCGAACGGGAGTCTTCGCTTCTGCATGATCTTGAGGATAGCGGCTTTGCTCTCATCATCCAGACCAGCGCGTGAGTCTCCATCGGATATATTGCCGGCCAAGTTAAAGGTGCTGCTACTGAGGCCAGCCTCAAGGTCACCTTGAAACGAGGTTGGTAGGGCTTGGTACAGATGTTGGCTGCCGGGGAAGGATAAATTGGCGACCATGGGAATCCAGTATACGCGCGTAAGGTATAGAGCTGTCAAGAGAAGAACCATGAAGAAACAGACGGAAGCGTAGAACATCATGATAGGCGATTGGTGTGGTTATAGAAGGCGGATTGGTGTATGTTTCTGAGAGTTTGTACTAAGCGTAACAATGATAGAAAGAGTCGCGTAGACAAAATATCGGGTCGGGATGTTACGTCGGCTGGCTGGATCGATGAAATAGTATAAATACAATGCGTTAGAGAAGTACGAAGGAAAGAAAACGAAGATAGTCGAGACAAAAGAAAAATTACGTAGGCGGTGCTGGTGGAATACGCTCGGAGAGTCACGGAAAGCCAAAGAAAAAAAGAAACAAATAAAGAACAGAAAATCGTATCAGGCAAACAGAGTAATAGTAGAAACACAGTAAAATAATAGAAATCAAAGAGCAAGAATGTACAAGATGGAATTGGCTTGAAGCTTTTTTTGCTTCAACGAATAGTTGCGAAAAGAAAAGAAAAAAAAAAGTAGAACGACGAAGAAATGAAGTTGTCAACAAAATTAACAAAAAAGAAAAGAGAAATAAAGCAGAATTCTTGGCTACGCAAGTGGAAAGCTCGACTTGCGACAGGCCTTTGATTACAAGACAAATCCAAGCCCACCCAGTCAGGCATATAAAGTGTCTGCAGCACGAGTCAACAAGGCGAATAGCGAAACAGGCTATGAATATTGACTGACCAAAGCTGCTTTAGCTAGCCAAGCTCGTTTGTCCGCAGAGCGTCCGCCCGGCCAGTTCGACTATAGCCAGGCGACAGGGGGACACCTGATCGGGTCAAATCTAGCGGTTTGGGCGGTGGTCTCTGTCTTCACTAACAGAGGTTCGTGCTTGTAGAGCAAATATACTGACTGTTACTATGGCCAAGCTGTTAGTGCATGACCCCTTGTTTATAAGAACCCTTCTAGAAATAGCAACGTATGACTTGCTCGCTCGTAGGAGGCTATCATAGAGCTGACGTAAGTCCCTGGAAGCACATCTAACTCAAAAACTAGGGACTAGGAGGGGGAGGATCAAAGACGCCTCCAAGATGCCTCTAGCTAAAAATCATGCACTTGGACGGGGTGACTGCAAGTTGCGCTTTGTTGCATGCTCTAACATCAGCTGTCAATATACGGCCGGTCGTGTCGCAATGGCATGAAGCTGCACCACATCTTGATACACTTATGCGCATATGCATACATGCAGGTTGTGTTGCAGACCTAACAATACCTTGAACTTTGGCCTGATCGTTCAAACCGGGCAGTGGAGAAACGAACATGTGGCTTAAAACTATGGGCTGCGCTTATTTGTGGCGCATAATCCAATCAATCTCCATTGCGGACTTGTGGCTGGGTCCAAAGCCCTTCTACTGTGTGTACTAGTCCAAAATAGGAAAGAGCTCGAAGCCCACACAATTTAGCTGTGCGAAATTCCCAGCAACACGCAAAAAAGTATCACCGCCTAAGCAAAATACTACTTGTGTTGTAAACCCTCGTTCATTTGATAGCCAAGGAATTTATCCCCTCGTCACCAATCATAGTCAAAATGTCATCCAACGTTTCGTACGATCTTGTTTGGGAGGTTGTCCGTAAGTCACCGTTTTGACTCTATCTCTGTTAGATTTGTCTACTTTCTATGCACAACGAATCACGACAGCACAACTATCTATCTCACGCTTTGAACCAAAAGAGAAAAAGAAATAATAGAAATCCGAGACCGACCCGATCCGATCATCCATGGCCCGAGAATGCGATTACACTTGAGAGTGGCGGGAGGGAATATTGAAGCCATATCTCGAAATAGTATGGGGAACTTATCGTCAAAAAATCCGATACCGAACACAAACCCCATGGCATACACTTGGTAGATGGCCTGGAGAAAATGTCTGGAATGATGGAATACTTGAACTCTTGCACTATGGGGCTCATGGAAGATGGACTTGGAACTCGGATTTTGTCTACTCGGACGTTGTGCGTTGGGGGATATGTGACCATTCTCGTCATTACGTCACTGCAAACTGTAGACAGAAATGCTGACAGCTATCATTTCGATAGGCAACCAGAACTCCTTCCTGGTTAAGCGCAAGACCTACGGTGGTATCCAGCTGTCTCGCGACTCTCTGAACCTGACCAATGTTCACTCCAAGAAGGTAAGCTTTTAGTGTATCTTGTCAATATAATTTTAATAACTCATAAGAACTTGTGTTTGGCTAACGAAGAATTAACCATATGTAGTACGCTGGTTTCGCCCAGGAGAAGGTAAAACTCCACCACATGGAACCCCCAAAAACTTGAGGATGAGGACGAGAATGAATATTGAAGGCCGATCTGCTCTGAATCCCATTTTATGAGCTCTCTCGACGATTCTGGCTTATCTGGCTCAAGCTGACTGGACTCGAAAATTTTTATACTAACTCAGGTTTTTGATAGGCCGTCGGTGTCGTCGCTGCCCCTAACGGCGGTGTTACTCTGCTGATCAAGAAGCCCTCTGCTGCTACTACCCCCGCCAAGGCCACCATTGCCACCACTTTTCCCGCTACCAAGCCCACCCGCAGGTACGTTTCTATATCCTATCATTGACGATGACGATTTGATAGTACGCTGGTATCGTTCCATTATCTGTAATCAGACATACGAACATACTGAGTAGTCCAAGAAGCTTAATATAGTCCTGGAGACTAACATGCATTTTCCCCGGACAGCACCTACAAGGCTGTCGCCACCGCTGCCGCTTCCAAGGGCTACCGCGCCGACATCCGCGAGGCCGCTGTTCAGCGTGCTTCTGCCCTGAAGCACGCCAACCTGGCTGTCAAGGCTTCCCCCGAGGCCAAGCCTCGTGGCAAGAAGGCTCTGTAAATTATTGAGAACCAATAGATTCAAATGTTTTACAAGTCAAATATATCTTTTGATATGCTTCCTGCCGTCTAATAAATGGTTGTGGCATCATAGAAATAAAGGAAAACTATAATGGGATCACAGAGAACTCGATATCAGGATAATGAGTCGGCCATGACCCAAAAGGAATAAAAAACATCTACAAAAAGCCAACCAACCTTAACTTTCTCACAGCACATAGTGTTATGCATGTCATGGCTTGAGTATGGACTGTCGTAGAATTACTCCGGACGATATAGCTAGAATGTTTTGATAGCGTCATGAGGTCTTTGTTTTGTCTATGAACACTTGATACTGTAATAGTCACTCTACGAGCAGATATCTGCTAAATACACACAGTCAGACAGCCACTATCAATATAAACCATAGAAGACCGAGACGATGATCATGAACTTTGCATCCCGTATATACTATCACCATTGATGTAATCCCCTGGCACACCGAGAAGTAGCGATCAACTGCCACAAATCACGCTTCCTATACGCACTACATACATACAAATCTTTCTCCATCCAGCCTGCCTCATAGGAACCCTGCAACGCGAAGTGGCTGTATGTTTAATAACAGATACTTACACACGTAAGTGACTCCAGTAGAACACATGCATATGATGCGTATGATTAAGCACAAGTCTAGAAGTAGCTGTTCCCCCCAAACAACAGATATCTTGATTCAGGGGTATAGCACCGGCAAAAGGCAGACTCCAGACGAGAGGCCGAAAACAGCAGCGAGATTGAGGTTTGCAGAATTGACGATTGTTATATTGTGTCTTACTTCCAAGTTAGTCGGTTCAAGGTGCATGCTTCCTTTTGCTACATGTAGGCTGAGGCGTTTAGGATAAGGAGAAGTCCCCGACCACATTTCTTCTTCTTCTTCTTCGGAGGTAGGCTCCGAATGTGACAAAGGCCTTGTTTTATACAAACAGTAACTTGGAATAACAAGATACTACTCGGTAAGAGCTGCTTTATTTTGCTTACATTCTTTTAACTTTTAGGGCCGGCTGGCAGCTGAAAAAAACCTAGATTTAAATTGATGTCAAACAAGAGCTTCATTCATGTAAAATAAATACCAAAAGACTGACGAAACGTCGACAATCTTTGTACCGTTGATAGCAATGTAAAAAAAAAATCATGCTCCGAAATAGGCGTACGGAATATATCCTCTGTATAACACAGCCAAGATAGGTAGAATTGGCCAAAACAGGAGACATAGCTAAAAATCATTTAGGGGGTTCGTCATTATATAGAATGTGAAAGTAACTCTTTTATTATTCTCTCATACTTAATACACATCAGCAAGATGTGATAGTTTCATGATGTGATGTTATCTCAAGCTCATAATCTAGTGTGTAGTAAGAATAAAAATTAACCTATGACCCCACCTTTGATAAATGGTTGTCACTGCAAGGGTTGAAGAGGGTTTGCGAATATTACCAGTATTCATTTAAGTCAAGCCTAAAATATTACTTGACCTGACGTGATATGTAGATATCCTGATAGTAACGAAAATGAAGGTTTGGGAATACTAAGAGAATAGCCTTGGTTAATTCTATTTGACTCTATTGTTGTCCGGAGCCTCGAAGTACCTAAAAAGGCCGAAGTACCCCGGCTACGTATATTACTGGTTGTTAAAAGGAAACCTTGCTTCTAAGATACCTGACGTGCCGAGGAAGAAAACGACTTTAGGATCAGGCCAAGCCATGTATTTCTATGCGCGAAGCTTGTGGGCGATAAAATCAATTTCTAGGCAAAAGCCGTGTTGCGGCTAAAGGTGTACAGCCCTCGGGAAGCACAAAATTTATAAGTGACATCATTTCTAGAGTCAATGTTCGTCTATGGAAGCAGGACCGAGGTCAACGAATATACGATGGAATTCAGTAGGGAAATATTAGGATAGAATTTGCTGCCGATTACTGCCGGGGCGATAAAGAAACAACAGAGGATAAGCCGTGGGTGAAACGGAAGTATGAAGATAAACGATGATAGCAGAAGGATGAGTGCATGTGTGTTATACCGCCGAGGATACAGTACAGGCTATTCCTTTGGCATGACACTAGAGCCGCAAAGCGACACTGGTAAAAACTAGGAATCTACGTCAAGTGCATGCGGTATGAGAGGCATGTGTGTGATACATAGATAGCATCGACGAAGCTAGTTAGATGTTGGATATTGACATGAGAGTTGAGGTATGTTTTGTACAAGGCCTGGGCCGGATTTTGACTAACCTCATAATTTTTTTTATAATTATTAATCTTATTACGGCTGTGTCTTTATTTTATTCTCTAATTGGAGATACAAAGTTCAAGGAAGGTTACAAGCAAAGCTAGTTAGGTGGCCGTCTTAGATTCTTTGAAACTAGTGAAATTAATTCGTTGGAGTGGGAGAATTGAGAACAAGAATTAACTTTGCAAATAATAAACAATACAGTGCATTAGTTAGAGAAGTAGGGTTGGCTTTTGCCAAGAAAGAGATATCGGATAGGCCATATGACACTATAGGGCGGTTAATACAATGAAGTATGGAGGAGTGCGCTGCCTATTATTGACTTGGCCATGATGAAGCTGTGATACTAAGAAAATCCGATTAAACTAACTACTATGTAACTTTATTTATAGGCTATTTGAAATTCATGATGGGCGAGAAAAATAAATATACGTGTACAAGGAAGGGATGAAAAGTGGGATTCTGCGGCATCATTCTCCGGTCCGGACCACTCAAAAAGAGAATTGATCGTTAGTAATCTTTTGTCTATATAGTACAGCTCCGAAAAATCAAAGATAATATATTACTACCTCCATTCTGGACTTCTGATCCTAGCAGGTACAAAAGGAATAAGATATAAGTTGCGGCTGCAAACTACTGAAACAAAACACATGTGCTTTGGTTGACTGGGTACAAGGCGTCTTCACATTCTGTTCCGAAAAGCGAACCAATCGTTATCGCGAACATTAGGCGTTGAGTTGCGTTTTGGGGTTCTTGCTGTGCGGTGATTGGGGGAGAAAAGAAGGAGAGGGAAGGTGTGGAAGGGCGGGGGGATATAAAGGTATCGTCATCTTGATTGTCATCGCCAACAAGAACGACAAACACTAATAAGACCAGAACAAAAGCGATACAAGCAGCGGGTGTACCTGCCAAATGGCAGAAACCTCAGGGCAATTCCCACTAATCTCTGATCATGTAGCCGCTGAAATATCCTGATTCCCTCTCACTTTTCCGTGCTGGCATCTAATGCGGCTATCCTAGTCGGGTGTTTGTTGTTGTCCGACAGCAAAGCAGTAACCAAAAGAAAGTGCGGGGATCGAACCTCCAACAAGTTTAGAAACAAAGCAGCCTCAACGCACCAACGACGGCAACAAATAGCGGGCAATGTTGATAAGCGGCTCTACAGCATTGATTTTTATTTGGTTATATTTCGGGTCTACACTATTACTAAAGAGCATACGAATTGTCAGTTAATTGGTCGGCTAAATGCACCGCTTTTCTCTGGAAAAATGAAAACAAGGTGACAGAGCGAGAAAAAAATGACCCTCTCAGTCCATGTGAGCATCAGAACATAGGCAGCTGCCTGTTCTGGCTAGCCATTGCTTTTACCATGTAGCTGTTGGCAACAGAGGCTTCTCATGATAGAAATGCACCCTGAAGGCTGTTACATATCTTCTTGTTGGGTCTGCTCTACAACTCCGGAGAAGCTCGCAAGGTTGGCCTTAAACGACTAAAAAAGGCTGGCCATGGAGTAAAGGACAGAACCTTCTGTGGACGATCCAGCAGCCGGGTGAGGGGCCTGTCTAGTAGTATTTCTCACTGTTCTCCAAAACTAAATGGGGAAAAAAGGGAGACGTATCATTCGTTGACTTATAGGCCATGGCCAAACTATGGAGCCCATCAGAGCCAAGCTAACAAAAGCTGAGTGCTTGTGCTTTCCGATGCTGGAGCTCTTCTTCCCAAGCTACGGCCACTTTGAATTTGTCGCTGGGCTTAGTTAAATTTTAAGTTTTTTTTTTTTTTTTTTTTTTTTTGGCTGCCTGCCGCGATAGGTGCTTGGCCGCTTTTAGATTTTAAATACAGTAGCCACTCCTGCCATCTTTGCAAGCCGTCCTTGTTTCTCTCCCTCCCCTCTCTCTCTTCTTCCTCTTCTTTTTTGTTATTTCTCTAAATCTCTCTTCTTATTATATATCACAGAATCCATCTTGTTGTTTTCGTTGCCTAGCTCGTTCTTCTACCATAACAGCTTCCACCATCTCCATCATCGACTGCCGCACCGCTATTTAGCCGTTGCTGCTCTCATCCTCTTTTTCATTACGCTTCTCTCTGACTCAATATAAGTCCGTCAAGATGGTCAAGGCTGGTAAGTTAGCTTCTGCGCTCTCATGAACATCTTTCAAGCTCTATTGAAATCTTGTGTTGGCGCACTTCAACTGTGTGCCATTTTGTGCCTTCGTCACTGAGCTACAAGGCGGGTTGGATGGCTAGCATTTGCGCACACGGGAATTAGAACCGTTCTATCCCCTGCTAGAGTTGAACCATTACAGTATAGTACTGTCTGGCGCTTTGCGCAGCGCATCGGAAAGCTTTTCGAGCCGCGGCATGCGCTGCGCGACCAGACGAGACGCCCTTTTCTAACCTTATTGCTTTTTGACTATAGTTGTTGCTGGTGCTGCTGGCGGTATTGGTCAGGTAAGATAACCCCATACACCCCAATGGTTCTCAAACCCCTCAAATATGAGGGCATCGCACTGGCCTTTCCGGTGCTCCGAGTGATCAGCTACTATAAACATGTCGGAATTGCCTGCTTCATTCACATGCTAGCATGTTTCTGGCTTATATTCTAGCATGCAGTTTTGCGGCTTGTGGCTTTTGCACCGGCTACTTTACACTATCAACGGACATGACCTATTGGAAGACTTTCA
The DNA here is from genome assembly GCA_001640655.1 of Endoconidiophora laricicola. Lineage (NCBI taxonomy): Eukaryota > Fungi > Ascomycota > Sordariomycetes > Microascales > Ceratocystidaceae > Endoconidiophora > Endoconidiophora laricicola. The sequence continues at coordinate 14,600 of LXGT01000121.1, read as the reverse complement.
AATGTTTGGAGAATTATCTTGCTAACCACATGCTTCTTTTCTCAAACAGCCCCTGTCGCTGCTGCTTAAGCTCTCTCCCCTCGTTGATGAACTTGCTCTCTACGATGTCGTCAACACCCCCGGCGTTGCTGCTGATCTTTCTCACATCTCTTCCAAGGCTACTGTAACTGGCTTTCTGCCTGAGAACGATGGTGCCAAGGCTGCCTTCAAGGATGCCGACATCATTGTCATCCCCGCAGGCATTCCTCGTACGTATATTGAGCCTAAAACTAGTCCGCCTATCATCTTTTGCCGTTATTCTCCCTATCGACTGTGTACCTTGGCCTGCTTGGCCCTGCCTTATCCCTACACATCATGTTCCGGATCACGGCTTTCCTCCAACCGACAAACCCGAAGCGGGGAATGTGATACCAATGTCTTACTCTGTCACATGCTCGACTGCACGCCCCTCTATGCTATGTGGCTACCCACTTAGTCTTTGCCGCCATAGGACTTCCCTTTGTCTTGGACCCATTACGTTTACAATATTCCCGATTTTACTAACCTTTCTCGTCTTACTTCAGGCAAGCCTGGCATGACCCGTGATGACCTGTTCAACATCAACGCTGGTATTGTCAAGGGTTTGATTGCTGCTGCAGCTGAGGTTGCTCCTAACGCTTTCATTCTCGTCATCTCTAACCCTGTAAACTCCACTGTTCCCATTTCTGCCGAAACCTTGAAGGCTAAAGGTGTTTTTAACGCCAGACGCCTTTTCGGTGTCACTACTTTGGATATTGTCCGCGCCGAGACCTTTGTCTCTGAGGTCACTGGCATTGCCAAGTCTAAGCTCACTATCCCCGTCATTGGTGGCCACTCTGGTGAAACTATTGTTCCCATCTTTAGCAAGGCTACTCCTGCTCTAACTATTCCCGATGATAAGTACGATGCTTTGATCAACCGTGTTCAGTTTGGCGGTGATGAGGTTGTAAAGGCTAAGAACGGTGCTGGATCTGCCACTTTGTCCATGGCATATGCTGGCTACCGGTAAGTAAAACCCGTCGGCCTTTATACATACTGGAGACCATAATCTAACATATCATTGAATAGCTTTGCTGAAAAGGTTCTGCGTGCTGCGGCTGGCGAGAAGGGTCTTGTCGAGCCCTCTTACATTTACCTTCCTGGTGTTCCTGGCGGTGCTGAGATCGCTAAGAAGACTGGATGTGACTTCTTCTCTGTTCCTGTTGAGCTAGGTGTAAGTATAATGTACATTGAATTTATGGAGACTTAGAGCTTATACTAATGAATTGATTAGGTTGATGGTGTTGAGAAGGTTCACGACCCCCTTGAGGGCGTAACCGAAAAGGAGCAGAAACTTCTGGACGCCTGCTTAAAGGGCCTTCAGGGCAGCATCGAGAAGGGCGTTATCTTCGCAAACAAGCCCGCCGAGCAAAAGTGAATATCCTCCCTTCCCACATTCACTAACACTACAATCTTTCATATTACGACTACACAGCACACCCAATATCTCGGACCCAGCACCATTCATCACATCCTACAAGTCTTCATAAATGGGCTTGCTCTATAGTAAAGAGAAGCCCAAAGGGGGAACCGGCGTATCTATGCTATGAAGATCAAGACGTGGCTAGCTTAACTCTCTCTCACCGACTAGGTGATGTTGAGCTCTCGCAATAAGTAAAATAAGCGTATGAGCTACTTCTTCGGAAGCATAGTGGAATTGAGGATATATGCTAGCTGCGCTCTATGACTTTATGATGATGATATTCTTGTTTTTTTTCTTTTTCTTCGCTTTACCATTTTAAAAAATCCATTTCAGCCTGGTTTACAGTTATCTGCAGAAGAAAATGGAATCCACATAGACATCATGTTAAGCAAAACAAATGCCGGGAAATCGTCAAGGCCTTTTCCAGACACGAACTCTTTTTTTCTATCAATTTGAGATTTAAACGAACACTAGCTGATACCAATACCTTTCTCCCTCTGCCTAGGCTATAATCAAGGGTACTTCAAACCCACATGTGCTTCTACCCATCTTACGTTTGGGCGTTATTCAAGAGCTAGTCAGATTGTAGAACAACTAGACTATTTGCGCTCACAGTGCAAGCAATAATCTCACACAAATAGTTAGTAATGCTTCTCACAGTGTATTTTGTGACATAATCAGCGTACGATAACTAAGCAAGTCTCATTTTAGTAATGCTGTTTGAGTAACTAGCTTTCTGCCATAAGCTGACAGAAATAACAGGATATTAATAAAATGGTCTCTCTACAGTGAACGTATAGCTCTCGAATAGGACCGACTTGTTGCACTAAGTTTAACGCTTAACAAATACTAGGCTAAACAGTTTGTGTAACAATGCTACTATATCAGGGATGAAGAGGAGCATGAATGAAATATCATACGGTCTATTGTTGGCAAGGGCCTAACGACCACTAGTTCAGTAATACGAATAGACTAATATAGAGGGTTGCTTAACTCGCTTAGTATATTAAAAACTGATGCAGATCAATCAAAACGAAGTCATAATCGAAATGCAATAAACCAGCTGTGTTAACATGAGAGGAGAGACGCCACTAAATTGTTTGTATTACAGCCACTCATGGTCACATGATTTGGCGGACTACTATCTTGATAGCCCGTCTTCGGCGGGCACAACCTCTTCAATCCAGCTTCGGCGGGGCTCACCTACATAGTATTGTGTTCGATTTCTGCTTGCTTTGTTAACTCTGATGAATGTATCATAGTCAGCTAGGACTGCCTAGTCATCTTTACAATTTGAGAAGCTCTATAAGATTGATGCTTATGATAACACGAGAAGAGAAGCCAAGACTGAAATTTATCCGGTAGAATGCTATCCGGTCTTTCTCATTGGCCTATCGGGACTCATCAAAAACCATCCCAGACTTAGGTAGCTCAACGCAATACGATCCGGAGATAGGCTTGTTGGTATGCAGATTATCTTGAATGCAATAATATTGAGCTGGCATGATATGACATGGTGCAGTGATATGTGATTATATGAAGTTACATGATATCTCAACATATTTGATAATGAGAACTGGTTCTGAGGTGTAGATTTGCTCAATGACTATTATTTTACTGTAATCTATACAATGACGCCTGATACAACCTTAACTATGAGCTGACTTCTGGTTATGTTTCCTAAATACTATATCTTTTCATTAGAAGACTGTTCTGCTGAACTTGGTAATACAGAACCTTCATTTGATGAATCCATAGATATGGTCGGTGAGAAGTAAGACAGTTAGATATGCCCGTATCATTCATTACGTGACCAATATAGAGGTTATGCCCAACGCGACTAGATAGATGCAGAAATTGGATCTCTGCCAAGTTCACTATCTGTTTATAAGTTTATAAAGACGAAGCATTGTAATTTTGATTTTGAAATACTAAAGAAAGCTAACTCCAATGTCTTTTTTATCATGGATCCAGACCAAGGATGTTCTCTTTCTGTTCTTCGGAGAAAGTTTGAAGAGTGCACGATATCGCTAGGCAATTGGGATAATTGCAATGTGCATGCAACAGATTTATATGAATATGAACATTTATATATAACTATTCAATTCAACTTCGAGGATATATTTCTTTTTGATCAATAATCTTTTATTTGGTTGATAGAACTATGAAGATAACTCTGCGGGAATACTTATACTAAACGTATGTAAAAACACTATAAAGGAACATGTGCGGAACTTCCAGATGACATTTCATTAGAGCTAGTGTGCACTTTTTGCTACTTTCTAGCAAAGCTTACGACAAAGTACCATGATGCTTACCACTTGAACTATCTATCTTCTTAATTTGGGGGTTTAGTTTCTAGAGCTAGAGGGCGCTATTCAAAGTCGGTGTACTACTAGAGCTTTACATACAAGACCTCTCGGATTATGTTTCCTAAGTACGACTACCCCGTAAAAGCAGCCAGGAAGAGGATACTTTGATGGAGTTTCAAATTATGCAAGTTGATATTCTACAAGAGACACTCAGTATCACTGGCTGCATATATATGCATACAGCCCAAGATATCTCAGTACCCAATAACTGGCTTTCTGAGTGTAGAGTGAAGCACAAACTATGCAATCAGCAGCAATTGCAATTAGAATATTCGGCTCGTTAATATTGAAGTTTCTTGTTTCACTGAATTTGGTTCGGTTGATCGCTATGTTGCTCTAAGCAATGCCTAGGGATGAAAGGAAAATACTCATTGCTGACTGTTGGGACGAAGGCTCTTTAACATCAAAGAACTGCCTCCCTCTTCAAGCCCTTCCTCACACAATTGTTGATGCTATTCAGGTGGCAAAGCAAGCTGAGTTCCGATATCTGTGGGTTGAAGCTCTTTGTATCTTACTGGATAAGAAAGATGACAAAATTATCAATGGCTGCTCTCTATCAACATTCTTCATTAACTATCATTGAAGCTTATGCATCAGCAGCAGACTCCGGTCTTCATCGAGTTTGAAATCCTTATTCAGGTGTTGGTATCTTCTTGATCAGTCCTGATACCTATCTCACATAATCGAAACTCGGTTCCATTCCTGACGATCAAATGCTCGTGTTTGGGCCTGGTATAAACATTTACCAGTTAGAAGAGACAAAGAAGAACATTTATATCAAAAGGAANTTTTTTTTTTTTTTTTTTTTTTACCTTGGCGCAGGTGAGACTTTGGTGGTAGAGTTTTGCATCATTATCACATATAACTTGCTTGATAACGTTTCTATACATCAGTCCTCTCTCGTACTACTTTACATAGAATAAACTTTTGTCTAGACAATATCCTTATTACATTTGCCTATCATTCACATGTGGCCTTTTTCGATAGTCTTGTATATGTTATAGGAAGTTGAACTCAAAGTTGCTTATAGTATTAGAAACTAGTCCACCTGATAATTTACAGCATGTCTCTATCTATGCGGTACTACGAATGCATTTTTCCTTTGCCGTGAATATAGACTTACGCAGCCACTAATATCCCCGACTCATAGTAATCTTCATCAAACCAAGTACAAAGCCAAGGAGAGCCTCCAAAAGTAACCGTTATCAAACTGAGCAACATTTAACTCCGTTTGAGGTCTATCAGGTTAATCACAGTGCCAATACTATGAGTTCTCTGGAGTCAGATGCCAATAATGCCCGATGGGCACTGCGAGTGTATATGATCAATGGGCTTCAAACAATGAGTTAACTGTACTCACGCATAGGGAGTAGACGGAGATAACGTCTTGGCCCTCTGCAAGATGCCTGGGAGAAGCTATAATGACCACTCGTCTAGACGAAGAAGAAGAATGTCCCAGGTGTGAGATTGCACAAGGCATGGCGAGTGATGATAAAACGTGAATGCAGGGCTCCCAAGTAACCGACTGCTGGCGTTGCACAGCTATACAAGCTTAAGGCAATACCACTCAAAGGGGGGAAGGCAAGGAACGGGGTACGTCGGCCGGCGACTAATAACAAAGAGCGTAAATGCAGGGCTTACTGAATGCCAGCCTGCCGGTTCGCCATAGTTAACATCTAATCGAGTAAAAATTGAAATAAAGTGGCTGGCTGCTGGCAACGACAAAGGGTCAATCTGGAGAAGAGTGCAATAGAAGAGTCAAGGAAGAGTAGGAAGTCAGAGGTCAGAATATGCAGAAGAAGTCGGAAAAAACACAGGTAGACAGTGGTGAAGAAAACGACCAAAATGATAAGAAGAAAATAACAGAATGAGAACATATATTATATGACAGTCAAAGAAAAGATGTAAGAGATAGAAAGCTAAGAATGGAAAAGAAACAGAACGGTGTCAAGAACTTAAGAATGGTTCAGACTCCGGCATAGGCTAAAGGCCGGCTACCATGAATTTAGTAATTCTTCGTCTAGCCAGAGAGGGACCTAGGACAGGAGAAGGAGAGACGACGGGAGCAGGAGTAAGAGCTTGAAGACTCACTACTGCTACTAGGCCGCGCAGGACAGAAGCCACATTTACACTACCAGCTAACACCACTGGAGCGTTCTCAATAATTGCTTTTGAAGCCCAAGATCTGAAATCCCGCGCACCAGACATCATGACTGGAGTGGTCAGGGCGAGAACCTCGGTTGCCACCATCACATCTTGCTGTACGGCAACAGCGGAGAACGAAATGGCCAACAGAGTCAGGAGGAGAGCAGCTAAGAAGCCTGTCTAGCATACATTGCTCACTTAGTAAACTGCCGTATATATAAACAACACCCTAAATACAAAGAATTATGGTTTCTAGTACTCTATGACGAGCTTTTAGGTGCAGAGAGAACTACGAAGCCTGGCAATCAGCGTCAGTTGGATAATTTTCTCCATTTTATACTACTGCATATATGATAATATCTAGCCTATGTCTTGCATATATCCTTTCTCCCTCTTCCCGTGATGATTGTCTCCAACCTTCTCTCTTGCAGCTCCCGGTACGGCATTTTTTGAGTTAAAAATAGGCATTCTACTGGAAAAACTGTACTTTTATTCACTCATCTCGCTCATTTCGTGCTTCTATAAGGTTATTACTCTCGTCATGCATGCGTTGTAGATCCCCCGTTTTCACTAGTCACGGAGCCCAAACGCCGTCTCACCTCTCAATCTCGAAGAACCCTCTCGTTGATCGCTAGTCACTACATTCTTGTCGATGCCTAAATCACGACGAGCTGTCCCATTCGATTTGATTGGGCTCTGATTATTAGCCTCACGGAGTCTCACTTTCTGCATTCTGCTAGTTGTTGTGATAATATGCTAGAATATAGCTTGCAGGTTCATATATGATAGACTATGGCCAAAATCAAGTCCCTCAACACGATTAATAATGACTAAAGCAATGACGTTCTTGAAAAAACATTACAAGAACTGATTTTCCAAGTTTGGTTTTGGCTTTTTAAGTGAGTTTTGAAAGTTAGAAGAAAAATAAAAAGACAGAATATTGAGACAAATTGTAAGATAAAGAAAAGGAGACAAATATGGGAGCAAAGACAATAACAAAGGCTTGGACTAAAAGCAATTATCAAGGAAGGATATTGTCAAGACGTGTTTCTAGACCCCGTTAGAAATTGAAGTTGGAAGAATGAGCATTCAAGCCTTAGATGAAACCTCGGCCTTCTCGGTAACTACATCATCTTCAACGAGAGTCTGTTTATCATTGAGAACAATATTAGGGATAGCAAAGACAGCAAGAGCGATGATGATGACAGAAAGACTAAGGCCTATGTAGATCATGACACACTGAGTGCTAGAGACACCTTTAATGAGGGCAGCGCGTTCATCAGTGCCAACAGCGTACTTGGAGGCGAAGGCCAGAGGATCGGTGAAAGCCTCCTCGACTAGGTCCGTGTCGCCCTCCATGAAGGTGTCCAGGTACCGAGGAAGAATCTGGCGCCAGATGAGACCGGAGACAGCGTTGCCTAGAGCAGAGCCAATCTGGTACATAGCGAGATATAGGCCAAGCATGGCCGACTGGTGCTCATGCTTGAGATGGGCCTGTAGAGAGGCCTGGGTCGGGTACGGATAGAGAGCACCAGCAACACCAAGGACACACTCAGAGACAATGATACCAATTTTGTTATCGGGTGAAGGGGAACCACGGAAGCGAAGCATCATGCCAAAGGCGACGGCGAGAAGGCAAGTTCCGGTGATGATGAAGGGCTTGAGGCGGCAGAAGTAACGAATGGCGAAGCCAGAAGTAAAGCCAACTAGAGTGCCAACAAAAGAGTACATAGAGGCAACAGTTACAGCATCACGGGCTGAGAAGTCAAAGGCAACCACGAGAGAGGTGTAGAGGTAGTCCCCCTGCATGTACCAGGCTAGGTTGAGAAACAAAGCGAGGACTAGAGGAGCCCAAACACCACGTTTCTTCAGAGCAGCGAAGGGAATGATGGGGCAGCAAGCATAGTAGGCCTCCCAAAACATCAAGCCAGTGAACAGAACAGGGCTGAGGACCAATGAGAAGATGGAGCCGTTACTGAAGGCAGAGTCACCCGAGCCGCTACTAACAAGAGTGAGAGGAATCAGAAGGCACGAAAAAGAAGCTGTAATGAGGGTGATGCCAACGATATCCAGTTGGCTTGAGTAGAAGACGATAGTCTGACCAACGGTGTTGGTGGACTTCATAGTCTTTGGGTAGAGGCCAGCTTTCTTAGCACGGCGCTGAAGAAGAAGGAGCTTGCCAATGAGAAACAGGCAGAAGATGGGGAATATGGTAGCCCACATGCCAATACCAATATGCCAGTTGAGGTGCTTGATGACTGCGTCGGCAATGACACCAGAGACCCAAGTGTTGACCAAGAAGGGAAGGGCAGGGATATACGAGACCCAAACACGGTTGCGCGTAGAGGTGCTATCGCCGATGAGGACTTCAACCAAGAGGATAGTTAGAGTATATCCAATCTGGTACAGGATAGCACCGCATACGAAGACACTCATATTGCTAGAAACGGCCTGAACCACAGTGCCACCAGAGTAAAAAAGCATAGCGAGGAAGACTAGTTCGATACGGCCAAAGACATTGGCAATTTTGCCGGCAGTAGGCTGGGCGACAGCGGCAATCACGGCACGGACAACATTCACGAAAGCGACGAGGGAGTGCTGCTTGAACGAGGCAGTGGCATAGTTTTGGAAGGTGTTGCGGACAGTGCCATCAAGACCATAAGCCCAAGAGATTAGAAGGATGCCGGCCATTATGAATATAGTGTCCTTGTTGTTGGTGACGGCATTGATAGCCTTGATGCGAGCTACACCAGGGGAGTCCTTCTCCTTCTTGAGAGAGGAAGTTGCAGATGACTATGAAGAGTTAGCATGAACATAGAGAGTGATGGAGAGATGATGGGAAGATATGAAGTGGTCATGTTGACAAGGAGTAATGGAAGGATATTGTAGAAAGATAACGGAACAGTGAGGGTCCAAGTGTAGTGGCGATGATGATGAAATGGCAGCAATAACAGAGTACCTACCTCAGGAGACATGATACTCGGGTGCCCAGGCTGAGGCGAACCACAATGAGGGGTGTTGAGCGGAGCAACAAGAACAGAAGATTGTCCTTGTTCAGACATTGCGAATATAGAGACAATGTCAAGTAGGAGTCTTAACGTATATGTATCAAAATCAAGGGGAAAAAAAAAGTACGAGAGGAATATGATGATCTTGCAGTACTAATCACTAAAGGATAAGTGACTGTGTTTGGGGAAGCAAGACAGAAAGGTCAATTTTGAAAAGCAGGAAATCTGCCCTTACTATAGAGATAGATTCCAAAGTCCTATATTCTAATCTAGCCTATCATCGAGACTTGATAAAATTGGTTTATTATTTGACGTTTCCAGACTGAGGCCAAAATAACGCTAAAACTATTCCTGGGCGCCGTATATGGGAGACTAGTAGATACGTTACCTCAGTACGGATGTATGGACCCAAATAAAGGCCAAATGAAGGGTTTTAGTCTTATCACATCGAAAATGGACGACGATGGCAATGATACTACTAGTAATCTGACAAGCACACGGCAGCCTACATGAACGAATAGGACAAGGCCATCTCGGGCGTGTCAAAAACATTATCGGCCATACGTATATGAGAAGCATCATGATTAAATCGTAACTTCGGTCAGTGACAATCATGTGATAGATCTTTCTACGTGTTTCTGCCCCTGGTGAATGGTATAATCCGGATGAAGAGATAGCACCTGAGGAGATGAGATCTAGTAGTAAGCAGCAAGCGAAAGCGATTCATTTCAAGAGCTCGTGTACTATGGAATAGCATGTTTGATCTTCTATCACGGTTAGCATTATACCAACTGCTTGATATGCGAGATAACATAGGCATATATCTGAAAAGTAGAAAGAGGGGAATAAGTGATGCGCAAATGGCAGTCTAGGCGGTTCTCCGATACTAGGGTTAAGGGGGAGATAGTATCGAAGTGTATCACTATTCAAGAGAAGTGTAATTAGCATTTTTTTTTTCTTCAATTCATTACTTGATTAGAAGCGAGTAATTAGAAGTTAACTATGACTTAGCATATGTACATGAGTTCTAACATATAAACTAATATGTTGTTGATGGCCAGTCCAAGCAAAAGTTGTTTATTTTTTATTGCTAGTTACTAGCTTTAAAGCAAAGATGTTACTAACTATTATTTCCTGTACTAGACAAGGATACTTTCTAGCCTAAATGTAGTGTAGAGGCACCTATGCCAGATAGTGAGGTACATTGTTTTTCCTAATTAAGACAGGCTGCCAAGTAATATGAAACAGCTCTAGAATATTAACCAATATATGAAATCTTATGCAAAGCAATTGAAGGCATTACGATGTTTGCAAACTAGTGAGTAAGAAGAGGAGAGAGCTTTCAATTATACTGCTCATATAACTACTACTGTATAGACTGTCACATAACTGTAGATATCAAGCGAATAGGCATAAAAGTGATCAAGTGAAGCATATTCCTTCCCCCTGCCAAGACTTAGCGAAAGATACGTCACTGTCAAATGCCCTCCCGTTCAATACCGTCAAGTACTGTGCGACGTCTTGGCAGTGCGACGTGACCTGAGGATTACAATTATCACGAACCTGTAGCAATAGTACACTGATACTAATAATGATGGGCTCGTGTACAGATTTCATATGGTTCTTATTGTACTGGATGTATACGCTAGCCCAAGTATGGCAAGATAAAATAGTCTGTACCAATATCTATCAATATCATGATGGGCTATTATGATATCAAACCCTGAACGAAGACGATGATTGGCTCAGCTTACACCTTCTGGCTAATTTGAGAAGATTCAAGTATCCAGACTCGATAGTCTGTACTGTAGTTGATTGGTTCTAACGCAAAGCAGACTGTCGGCAAAGCCGCAGAGTATTGGTTCGAGTATTGCACTATAACAGTCACAGTTCCCGAATGACGGAATACTGCATAAGAATTAGCATAACAGTGCAATCTCGCAGCCCCCACGACAACAGTCCATCATTAGGAAAGAGGCTTAGTTTTTTTATTTCATTTCCCATATAGAAGTGTGGGCCTGGCACTATAAGAAGCTACAGTCTCTAGCAACTTGCCGCATCCGCGTAACAGTTTTAGAAACGCCACCCTATCCGTTTTCGTAAGAACTGCTGTTCCAGTGCTTTATTATAGTGATTTTTCAATATGGCTGGGGCTGCAAAGATGAGGCACGGCAACTTTCTTCTCTTCCGCAGATTGCATACCTCTCACCATCGATATGTCAATTGCACCTACCTACTATCATCCCGCCGTATACTAAACTTAAGACAACATCGCGGCAATATCACTGTGCTAATATATTCGTTATTCTCTACTCTTGCCACAGGTAGTTATCTTCGCTATAACTAAGTAAGAACGTAATTAAAGAATAGTAGAGTAAATAGAGGGGGTATGGTTGAAGGATAGGTACATAAAAATTTGAGATGTAGAGATAAAGTATCTGAACTAAGTGTTCTGATATGCGTGGGTGAGGAATTGAATGCGCAGTAAAGGTACCAACCGAATAAGAAAAAAAACAAGGTGCATAGTGAGATGTAAACTCTAGATGTCAAAGACCCATAACCAAGAGCCGAAGAGAACTCAATGAATATAGTTAAATCCAGCATATTTCCCAGCAAGCGAAGGCAACCCAGACCCTGGAGCAGCCTACAATATTGGGCGTGATATTGACAATGGTTCTCGTCGGATCCCTGTAAATTGCTGTGTTCAAAACAGGAGTAAGATAGCCTTGTGATCGGGAAGGCCTAATCTTGCGCAGACGATTAGTCCATAGTTCCATAAAAATTGAAGTCAAAAGATCAGTTCTGGCGCGGTGACGATGACAGGCACTACTGGCAGCCATGTGCTTCCTTGTTGATCTTCTCAAGTGTGCTATGATTAACCTACAGACTCTTTCATTTAATAGCCAAGGTTTTTAACTAGAAGTTGAGTAGAGTGAGAGGGCCATCTCCTCCATAGTCAATACCCGTTCAAAAGTAGACCGTCGTTATCTATTACTAAAAAAAATCCCAGCCCTCCTCATGTATGTATGAGAAATAAGACGACTGCCGGATAGTTCTTGGTAACATCTTTGATCAACCATGAACGTTTCATGATATCGTAGAAGCAAAGTCTTAGTGTGGGAGGATGGCAAAGCCAGACAACTTTGCACTACCAGATAGTACAGTAAACCGGCTTTTATATACTATACAAGCAAATGGCACCGTGATGTACTTGATAAAGCCAGCATGTGTTGCATTCAAGTCGTCAAAGTAAGGTGCCACAAGATCCAGTTACTTTGTAACATAAGCCAACACATCTTATCCATATTGTGCTGTGCCCATGCTAGGATATTCGTTAATAGTCACTAACACGACGATGATGGTTTGTATATCATTATCGTTTTGCCTTTGAGTTACGAACATAGTAGTCTAGTTCTTGTGATAGCTTGCATATTTGAAAAATAAAAATATCTACACAGTATTCCCATAGCGACGGTTGCGAATATATCTTACGTCTACCTGTATTACTATCCAATAAAACTAACGCGAAATTGGTTACTAGACTGAACTATTATTCCTTTTGGCTAGGGCCCACCAGTTTACACAACTATCGTCAACTATCGCAGTCATGCCAACTCATAGGCTAGCCTTCGTCAAGGCCATGTACTACATACCCCACATATTTAGGTTACCAAGAAATTCACAAATTAGTCTATGTCAAGATAGTCTGTTTAGAGGAGTATTCTAAAACTAGTTATCTAGTTACGCAACAAGTCTAAATTATCTTTTGATTCACTTTCTTAGTAGCACTTAGATTGTCTTGTTTTTGCACATCGTATCAGGGCTACTGGATCTTGTGTTAATTAGCAATAGTCTCGTAAAAATGCGATTCCAATTACAAGTTGCTAATTACTTGTACTGTTGTTTTCACTACTTCTCTGTTAATTAGCGACGAACTTATTAGTAGGGTTAGGTACATAAACCCACTTATTCTCGCTTACACCACCAGGCCTAGGCAAACCAACCAGGCGTCCCTCACTTGAACCTACTAAATAGCATTACTAGCTGAAAGACCTCACTGTTAGAATATGCTATCGCTGCCTATAATGATATTGTACAGCTGTATAAAGGAGGATAATTCAGGAACAGTCTGTTGGTTTGGTTTATCTGAACATCGGAACGTCACTATTACTAAGTCTAGACATCTATCTGACTTTACCGCAATATTACTTGAACTGATTTGTTTACCCTGCAGAGAATCCACTGAATATGTGACACTTATCATTCTTTGAATTTTTCTAGAGGCAGCATAATGCCGCTACATGCACTTCACGGGGGGGCAATGAGCCACTTCCACCTGAGATCTAACTTGGGGAAAACATCTTCCTACCAGAGCAACTGGGAATCGACTAGAGATATCCCCAGAGCAGTCATATAGCCTAGCCAAGATCCTAGTAGATAGCTAGTTTAGGGAGACTACAAAGCAAGTGCCTAAGCATGGTAACCGGCGCCTTCATGACTACTCCAGTATGGAAGATCCAGACCAGAGTGATGTTTGAGCTCCTACTGTGTACTTGACCCACCAAGCTTCAGTTGCGGAGGCGAGATAAGGCGGGAATATGCTTAGAAGGAGACGATGAAGAGAGAGGAGAAGTTAGTGCCAGGGCCAGATAGGAGACGGAAAATGCAGTTTCGATACGGGGGAAAGGATGATGCGGACAGTAAAGGCAACAGCAGAGGCAGAAGAGAAGACATGGGAAAAGCAAAAGGTGGAGCACGAGGAAGAGTCGTGCAGGAGGAGACAGTGTCCTGTACGGAACCACCTGTGGGAGAAGTGGCCCACGAAAGTCACGAAGGAGATGGGGAAGAAGCATCATTTTGTTAACAATAACAACAGATAGAGAAAAACGTATTGCTGGCGCAGCCATGGATCGGACGCATCATACTGAGCATATACGATCAGAGCTGCGAGCATGCCTAAAGATGCCCCTGTCGAGAGGAAGTAGACGGCCTCCCAGGTAGTTGTGTGGTGCACAGCCGTGCCCAGCAGCGGAGCGTCGGCAGAAGATATGTGGGTAGCTTTCGTGAGACGCGGAACAATTGCGAGTCATCCGAGAGAAAATTAGGACCGCCGTTAAGGATACAACAATGCGGCCGCTGGAAAGCGCCACCTATCAGAGAACTGTAGCAAGACGGCAATAAGAGTGTCCAAGGGGGCGGAATGGATTTAACAAGCAGACGTCACTACGACACCACCAAATCAGCTTGTATCTACGCGACGGCCTCAAGCCGACAATCGGGCGGGCGCCGTCAGGTACCCGTTAATCACGCTCGTTTCCAGCACCTACACCAATAGATCACACTGGTATCGACACGGACATCTGCATATGTCTCTGATGCCGTCTGGTAAGAAGTTTTTCATTGGTGCCCAGAAATGTATGAAAAAAGACTCCATAAATCAATACTCATGCTATAGTTGTTAGCCTTTAATTACTATTATGGGTAAGCAACTATTGGGCATTATAAGAGCTCCAGACCGAATATAGCTCAGCGTATGCTAAGCCAATCGAAATTGATTATATATATATATATATATATATATATATATATATATAA